>JAQGBH010000019.1:0-101602 GCA_034698265.1 Sminthurinus aureus
TCCTTGAAAAAACCGCCAAAACAAAATTCAAATCTGAATCTCCCCATTTACATCATTATTGACTCGTAAACAAGTCTGATCTACAATTCAGTTATTGAACAGGTAGGACAAAAAAAACATTGCTCAAAATTATAAGCACGCACAACGCACATTGTACAGAACATCGCACATAATACTTAAATTTTAGAAAACTAAGACTCCGACTCAGACTTGGTTTTGGAAATAAGTTTCTCCGTAGTCCGACATCCGACGTATCTAGCAAGTAAAAGTAGAAGAACATGCATGTTGAAGAGCTATCTTTTTTTATTTTGTACTTTGGATCCTATTATTCCACAATATAATGTAATGTGATGTCACAGTGTAGAAAGTGGAAAAACGCAAAGGCGAGATAAAGAGAAAAAACAAGTTTATCGTTCTTAACTACCAATGCTAATATTTATCTGATGATGCTAGATGCTAGATTCTAGAAAAAAAGCTGTCTGAAAGCATCGCTACTCAGCTCTACAATCTAAAGGATGAGGTAGAAAATTATCTATTATCTATTTTATTTTATCTATACAGCTTTCTCGTGTACACACAAGACACATCCAGTCCGATTCGTCGTCTGATTCTTTTCTCTCTCTTGGTGAATTTTAATTTTAATCCGTTTCATTTTCAGTTTTCAATGTTTCAATGCATTTGTACATAATATATAATATATATTGTAGTAGAACGAGAGCGTCGAGCATCGAGCATTGAGATAAATAGATGAAGATCTGAAATCTCAATGTTAGTGAATCTTGTACAAAAGTAGATGTGGTACAGACAAGCAGAAGCAGACCCTATTTTCTCGAGCTATACATTGTACATTACGTATGAACATACGAGAGCTTGGTACTTGGTACAAGACAGTTTACGATTTGATCCTCTTCATTTGCATCACATTAATTGCTCTAACACACTTGTTACATTTTCACTGTTCGACAAAAACAAAAATAGATAACTATACTCAATACGTGGTAGAAAGCATAGAATACAGAATACATTATCGTTATCAATGTAACAGCTAGATCATGTCAAAGTGAAGAGATAAAAAAAGAAGAAGGCGAAGAAGACGAAGAGGACTGATAAAAAAAACTACAAAAGTAGGTATATGTAGGCACATGGACCATTGGAACATTGGAACATGGAAGAACAATAAATTTCATTTTGCCGGAAAGTAATTACAATTTTGACTCCTTCTATAGACCTGAATCTATTTGGTGTAAAAATATGAAGGATAAGATTACAAGAGTTTGTCTCAACCAGCATACTAATACTGTGTCTGTTATTACGAGTCGCTAGTCGCTAGTCTCTGTTGCATTGAAAAATTAAGTATGTTATCCAGTCCAAAGACAAGGAAAATCAAAAGGCGTTTAGTTACCGACAGCTTCTGCTTTTATTTAGAATTTAGAATATCTTGAATCTGGATAAGTAAAATAGGAAAATAAATCATGGACATGTATACAAACAAATATAGAGCTAGACACTAGACACTAGATATTACATATTAGATACAGGCTGTATAATTTGTATGTACGTGCTCATATGTTCTGTAGATGTTCAATGGCAATGGTAGACACATCAGCAGAAACTACCATTTACCATTTACAATTTACACAATATACAAAGTCTACAATTCGTCACACTGCAACATTGTAACACTCGTCAACCTTTTTTTTCTAAGGCTTTGAAGCTTTTACGCATAATACGGATAATGTGACATATATTTGTAAAATACTGATAGTTTTCCAGCTTCTATTATGCTTCTTCTTCTTAATTCCCTTCTCTCTCTCTCGGTCTAGTCTGTCCCTATTTCTTTGTAGACTTCAACTTGAATTTTCCTTTTGTACACTTGTACACTGGAGTTTTCAAAAATACAATATTGTGTACAATAATTATGTATTATGTACATGGAGTGGAAACAGCTTGAACGATTTAACCTTTGAAAACCTTTGAAGTCTGTATTCTGTACTCTGTAGTCAGTAGTCTGTTGACTGTTGGGTATAGGATTTTATACAGGCAAAATAAGAGCAGTAAAACTGTCAGAGAGTCATCGCAGTAAAACAATTACAGTGAAAAAGTCAATGCAACAATGTCCAAGTTTATGGTTTAAGCAATCTTCCTTTGTCGACCCCTTGACACTCGACTATTGACTACTATACGTAGACTTTAGGCTCTACAATGTATACACGTAAATAAACACTGTTTCCAACAGAAATTAGATATTATATGCTCATATAATATTATATATTCATGCATGTTTAGTCCATCGAATATTCATCGATATGTAGATCTTCATGTATAATAAAAATAACAATAATAATAATAATAATAAAATGTTGTAGAAGAAACAATTTTTAAACAAGGCTCAAGCCTCAAGTCTCAAAGTACAATATTCTCTGGACTCTGGACATATGACAATTTTTTTGTAATACACACGTCATTACGAGCTACCTAAAAGCTACAATAAACTATAACACATTAAAGTGGTACTTTTGTACTTCTGTGTCTGTGCATCTTTATATACTGCACAATATATTATATACTCTTCTCATTTTACTTGCTCATATTCAATACCACAAACCAAATTGTACATGGCTATATTTTGTATTTTGTATGTTTATATACAAAAAAAGGTCTATCACAAAACTGAACATAAACAACGGATTCGGTTACATGTTTAACCAATATCAACTCTTGTGCTTGTTATATACTGTGTTATGTTTTGAAATTTGAAGAAGCTAAACTACTAAATTATGTGTAGTAGAAGTAGAGAAAATAAAATCCTATATGAGTCAAGAGTCAAGTGAAGAGTCAACTTTCTACGTACGACAGTTTGATTTTGGAATGAAAAAAAAACTACATTTCGACAGACTAAATTATGTATAGTGTACAGTGTACACAGTGAAAATCAAAAGTTGGAGGGTGCATTACGAATTACGATCGTCATTAAATTAGATGGAGTTTTCTCATATTGCCCATGTAATTATGCGCTCGATTTCTTGATGCTAGACATGATATCAAGCAAGTTGTAAGTTGGACGTTGTAACTCTGAATTTCCTCTTGCTGGTCTGCTCTAAAACATGAGTGATTCTAGGACATCAAAGTAGAATAAAACTACTACAGTAGAGAGTATAAGAACGACGGACAGTGTAAAGAAAAAGATGATCATTAGATCGAAATACCCTGTTTCCGAAGTCAATAATATGAACAAACTAACCGAAGAGATTTCTCGGTGGGTGGAAATACCTTAAATGCCAGTTCTTTGTGTACAAGGAGAAAGAATAATACCAGAAAACCCGGTCCAATTCACATAAATAATGACCAAAAGGACAGAGAAATGGAGTCTATTGTAATGTGTAGATACATATGCAAACATACGAACATACGAACGTATCGCCACGATTACAGAGTGGACGAGGGGAATTGATGATGAAGATTTAGTACAGGCTCTTATATTTACAACTTGACAAAGGATTGCAATACACATGAACCATCCACACACACACAATTTTGTTCACTTTAACCATGAAAATGACTCAAGATTTCCTAAAAAGTCGTTCCGACGACACGAATGAGGCTGTCCAGAGAAATAGCCAAATAACAGCCATAGCGAGAGAATATAGAGGAAAAAACTTTGGATATTACTTTCAGTTCCTGAATTTGTCTTCTTTTGCATGCAATGTGACGATCATGACCATCATTTCCTTGAACAAAAAAAAGACTGGATGAACAATTGTGAACAGGAAAATAGAAATGATGTCCTTAGTTTGCTCCTTATTTCAACGTTTAATGTTTAATGTACATACTTGGATACACGGACTTTTGGACGCAATTTTCATCCATGTTCAAGCTTGAATACAACGAAAAATGACTGGAAAAGCATCATCATCCTCATTCCTGTCTTACATGTTACATACGATAATACATGGAATATCTTTACACCATAAACTTTTATATAAATACATACTTGAATATAAAGATGACGTCAGAGTCCGTCCACATCGACACAAGTACAAAGTCAAAATAATATAAAAATTGAAAACATCATCTGTGTAAAACTAGATACAAGAAGGAAAATTTACGAGTAATGCGTAATGTAGTACCAAAACGACTGAATAAATCCTAAAGTTATACCTTCATCCATTTTCTGCCCATTTCCAATTTTACCTCCATAAACTAATGCATAAAATTGTGTATTGTTCAGATACACAACATCTAAAATGAATCTAAATCAAATGGTAATATAAATAAACCATGCACTACTGCACAGGAGTTCTGTGTTCTGTGTTAGTTAAAAATATATCAAGCATCAAGCACAAAACACAGGAATTCTACAATCCTAAAGAGCTGAGTGATAGAGTTGACATGAAAGTCACTCAGACTCAGCTACAACATACAACCTACAACCACCCCTTGCCAACTACATAGTATATTTGGTTTTGCCAACAGCAGAAAATAGATAAGCAAGTAGTAATAATAGTAGTATCAGTATCAGTATCAGTAGTAGGAACTAGAAGCTACGAACCAGGAACAATTCCAGTGGTCTATTTCAGTTGTGTGACCAAGTAGACATCCAAATATACATCCGATTCGGAAACCAATAGTGGCACACACTCAACAATTGTAATAAAGTCTAGCGGCTTGGAAGAAACTCTCCTTTCATACGTTATCTAACCCTTTTACGGGCACACAATGCAAATGTCATTCTATATTGCCCTCAGAACAGAAAGAAGAGACGACCACGACAGACGGTTCAAGCATTTGTACACATAGACATACATAGATAGATACTAGATACATACATACTCCCATTTGAACTGACTGGACGAATTTCGGTATCTGTAACCGAGTGGATATGGATATGAAGCACGAAGAAAGAAAGAAAATAATGATGAGAGTGAAAGAGAAAGAGGATCGAGCGCGAGAGAGAGATTTTACGATCACACATTCCGTTTCGTGGTTTCTGTTTGTGACATCCTGTACTCTGTATTTTCATATTGAGTCTGCGGATCGTGGATGGTGGATTGAGGATTGAGGATGGAGTGACCATATGCATAAAAGCAGTCATAAAATGAAATCATAAAAAGGGCTTGAATAAATTAAGTAGTATAGAAAATGGAAATAGAGACCAGAGGAAGAATAGAGAAGCCAAGCCGAAACCAAACCAAACCAACATCTTATTCAGTGAAACCGCAACAAAGTTCTCACCATCCAATCCAATTCAAACTTCAACGTCTTTTATGGAAAATGTGTAAAAGAATACCGAAATCACTTTATTAACGTTACTTTTTACTTTTGTATTGTGTATCACATAATAACTATTATTATCATCAGTACTATTTGTGTCTTTCTATATTCCTCAATGTTATATTATCGTATTTGTATAGTGGAGCATCTGTAAAAGATTAAAGAATTTTTTTCCTTGTGCAAGATAAAAATTAGGAATTTTTCAACTTTTTCTTTGTAAAATATTGTACATACATACAGCTCGAAAGAGAAAGAAAGAAAAAGAGTCGTAACTGATATGATACTTTAAATATATATGATGTGTCCGAAGGAGAAATTAAAAGGCATGAAAAACTCGTGTAAAATAGTACAATTGACCAAGATTAAAATATGAAACCAAGTCAAATAATAAAATTTGGGATATAAATGTAGACACAATAGTCATAATGGTAATAATAGTAAAAGATGAAGAGAGTGTAGACAGGAGATAAAGATAGATTAATTTGAGAATGGAAAGCGATAGGAATAGCATAAAACGGAACAAAGGGGAATGAGTACAACGTACAGAGCACAAAGTACAGAGAAGAGATAGACAAGATACATTGTACATCGTAGTAGCCAAAAGAATATGTAAAACGTGGTATTTTACATTTGACATATTTACTCAGAAGTAGAAGCAAAACTTGATGTGTATTTATTTACATGGCATGGAGCATGGAGCAGGAAGAAAAATGCATTTCCGATTCTATGCATAAGTACATCAGAAATTTCTTTATACTTTACACATAATTATGAATTGAAACATTGGACAAATAGATCTGCGGTTTTATGGTTTTTGCACGAGAAAAGCTTGGAAAAACCGGTTTCGATGCCAAGATAAATATGAAATATATGACAAGATGAATCAATTCATTTTATTTGATTTCTGTCTGTACATGCATGTATTTACTTTTGCAGTAGATTCTCACTGTACAGTTTACAGTGTACAGAGAAATGCTCAAACGCTCAAACAAATACAGGAAGAAAGAAGACTAGGTAATAATTGAAGCACAAAGCAAAGTTATTTGCATACGCACTCTCTTTGGTAATGAGATTAAAACGATAAATTTTGGACTGGAGAGTGCTTTCATAGGTAAATTAGGACGCTTTCATGTATCAAGTTATCAAGTTAGAGCTTAACTCTTATCGTTCCTTTGGGGTTGCATGTTCCACCATCCAATGTTCCACCATCCCATGTCTGTCTCTACAACTTCTTCCTTTCGCTCCTCCTCACAAGTACAACACATACACTCACAATATCAGACATACTGACACAAGACATGCTGCATAATACATAATATAGCAATCCTCAATCCTACGCCATTCATCAGTCTAATAAGTAACGAGGTAATCATAAAACATAGATATATGTACACAGTACACACAAGTTCACAGCTTATTTTTGTCCAGGTTTCCACGTTTTCTTCTCTATTTGAAAGAATGATGTATCTCTGATCTATAATGCCAATGTTATAACCAGAACATTAATAATACTTCTACATTCTACACGAAAGCGGTTACTATTTAAACAGTTCACCCCTATTGTTTCGGTTTGTCCGTTTAGTATACATGTAGACGATATCAAGAATTTTTTCACGGGAAAACCAGAAGCCAACTACCAGCAAACGTGTGTCTTTTATATAACTATAATTATGATTTTGCTTACTATCTGCACATCGAACATCCAACCAGATTTTAAAAATCATAAATCATTATCTGATTTTACCAAATAGGGATGAATCACGTTGCTACTTACAAATTACCAGAGCCACTCATGCAGTACTATTGTTAACAAGATTATTACAAGCACGTCATTTATCCAACATCAGACATCAAGACGAGAATCTGTACTATTTTTCTGCAGTGGCATGTACAAAATAATAATATGCATCTTCTTTTTAGAAATGTAGAAAATATAAGTTCTCTTTTAGATATATAGAAAATATGTACATGTTTTTAGAAATGTATAAAATAGGTATTTTATATATATATATATGAAGACAAAATGTGTTCTCTTTTAGATATTAAAGTAAAATATATTTTCCTTGAAATATGAAGAAAATAATATGTGTTCTCTTTCATATATTAAGCTAAAATATATTTTCCTTGAAATATTGAGGTAAAATATTTATCTCCTTTTTAGAAATTTAGAAAATATAAGTTCTCTTTTGTATATGAAGGAAAAATGTATTTTTTTTAGAAATGTATAAAATATGTATTCTTTTGTTAGACGTATAGACAATCAACTGACTTCTTATGTATGAAGAAAACATATATTATCGCTTTATACTTGTAAATTACGTTGTAGTACTCTCAGTAAATCAACGCAGAGTTAAACTTTTACCCTGTGATGTTGGTTGCTGTTCTTTCATAATTGGGATAATTGACACTTACACAATTTACAAAAGCTTCTGTGGACAGTGGAGTAAGATGAAATTGAATTGGTTATAGTTTTTTCAACCAATTTTCTTTGTGTTCAAAGTGTAAAACGTACTGACAATGTAATAAATTTTAGTCCTCTAAAGCTGATGAGAGAAATCTATTTTTTCTAATGCGTTAAGGCTATTTAAATTTCGTCTTTAAATCAATTTCAACCTTGAACGTTCGCCATTTATTATGAAGTGTGCTTTGTAATTGGTATGAACTACTCAGCACATGAAACTCGAAACGTTTGAAATGTAGTAGCAATCAAAGTTTTTCTTAACTTTTTGTGTCCTTTTTCACAGTTACAAACTTTTTCTTCCACCTCAACTTTATAAAGACTTTAACCCTCGATAATTCCAATGTATAGACAACGTAAACAAAAATCCGATAACGTTTAAGCTAATAGTCCCCCTTGCCATTTCCTTCAATCATCATGTAAATTAATTGTAATTGGTAGGTTGGAAACTGGAGCGTAGTTCACGTAGCATCAAATAGACTTCCTAAAGTTTTAAATCTACCTATGATGTTTGTTATATTGTCTACACGTTCTAACATAATTACTCTACTCAATCTCAATAATTTTTCAAATAGATAACCTCAAGCATAGCTGTTCTTCCACATACATGAAAATGAGACAGCATAACACTCAGATCCAAAAAAATATCAAGTGCTTGAGGATTTTAAATAACTTTTGCCCGGTCATGTTAAATCAATGGCATGCGTCCAGAGTCTACAGTCCATACAAAATGTATGCATAATTAGATCAATACCGGCCTAAATTGCTTGTATCTCATAGATATCAATTCACATTGGGGAAACTAAAGATTTTATTATTCAAATTCTCTAGAGCTTAATTTCCTACAACAAAGAGCGTACGGCTGTGTAAAATATAGCCGGGTTATTACCTATGACCAAACGTTTGCTTTCCCCGTAATAATTGGTATGTTTTGTACCTTGCTTATCACGGAATATGATTCATATTTCATACAGCGCCATTGATGTTCAGAAAATATTAATAATTTAGCAGTTGTGTCCACTCTTAATGGTGAATACAGGTGTGTTTTTAACACTTGGAGTAATTTTTTAAGTAATTATCACAAATTAGGAGGGCTCACGATGAGTCCTTTATTTTAAGTTTCATTGAAAATTATATGAAAAAGAAAATGAATTCACATTGTATTTGTAGAGCATTAAACTGGAAATTTAAATGTGTGAATTTTTCATACCACCTTCTGAGTGTTTGTTTTTATCAATTTGGTGGAAAGTGGAAGCGTAGCAGATGCAAATTTTACTTCCACGTGCTTGGAACTTGCATTAAAAAAGTTTAAATTTTATACATTTTACATGTGTGGAACTTTTTTTTTAAACATTTGACATTTGAAACTGTTCTTGTATTGTAAATTCTACATTGTAAACTGTACATTGTACATGGTACAAGTACAAAACGGAGACAGTTGTAGAGGATTTGTACTAAAATGAATATTACTACGTATTACTAGTAAAGGCGACACATTGTTACAAATTATGAATACATACACGGACTAATGATTTTGAATCGACCATCCACAACATTTGCAAGCATACGAAAAGAATGCTTAGCTGTATGTAAATGTGTATAATAATATTACAAATATGACAGAAAGAGAGAGAGAGAAAACGAGGCATCAAGATCAAGTTTTTCATTTTGATTTGACGAGTGGAATCGAAATAATTGTAGCAATGAAAGTGGTTGACTTCATATACTGATGGTATACATTAAGCATTATGTACACACATGTAAGTGCTGTATCCACAAGAGCCGTGCAACAATAGTTTCAATTTCGCCTCGTTGACAGTTCGTTTATTTACACTTAGTTGGAGAGGACCCTATTGACAATAATAATAATGATGATGATTTGGGACGAACTGTGACTGAGCTGAGCTGAGCTGAGTCAAGTCAAGTCAAGTTGGGTTGCTCTCAATATGTGTGTAGTGTGTATACAGTATACACCAAAACTAGTAACGAGACAAGGACGAAATCCAACCAACCCTCTTGACTTTTTAACATGCTGTCTTACAGACAGTGTACACTGTACACAGCGTACAGAAAAGACCCCATGAGGAATCGTACATACATGTGGAAAACAACACATTGTGTCCATGTACTTTGAGGTTCAACTACTTACTACTTACTTCAATTTGCCCATAAGGCCACAACTTTTTTTTACCTAGCCTATGAAAATTTAAGTATTATAACTACAATATCTGGGTACAAAAAGGACCTTATATATAGATGAAAATAATAATAATAATTTTAATTCTAATAACCAAAATGTATCAGCTTTCCCCTTTCTATGGATGAGTGATATCTGGGGTAAAATAGATTCATTTGAATTCAATCCTCCCGTCTCCAGTCAAAATCACAAAAGTTAAGAGTGTTGACAATAGGATTTTCTATACACAATATACAATATACAATATACCATAAATATAGATGTATTTGCTGGCAATTTTAAGCTTGAGCACCCTACAGTCAATCCACTTTTAAGTCAAAGTAAAAGTAGTTTTTTTACACACATGAATTTGTACTTTGTACACTGTACACAGATAGTATAGAATTTCACATTTTAAATATTAAATGCACAATCTGTGCCTTTCATTTTAGATTTAAGGACTGCGGAATTCAAACACATGTTGCCCATCTAGAATCTAGAATCTAGAAAAGGGAGATGTAAGTGGTATTCAGATCCATCCCTTTTCTATATTCTATTTTCACTATTTACACGTAAAAATCTAACCCAAAACAAACTATATGGTATTGTTAGGTATTAGGTATAATGGACAGGCACATGTGAGGATGAAAAAGGAGAGTGGAATAAAAGTATATAAAAAATCTTTTTAACTTTTAGACACACTCCATGTCATTACATAACTGTCTATAGTGAGCTCTCGTGTCATATAAATGAAATAATCAAACATCTATAGTAATTATTATTATTGTCTGTTCTCTAAGAACAAAAATAATAGTTTTTGTCAAAATAACAAATAAAGTACGCAAAGTTCTTTTATAATATCAATTTGAACTGTTTAAATTCAAGTACGGTGAAGAATTTTAGGAATTGTGGTAATTGTACATAATTGTATCAGCATTAAAATTACCATGTGAGGACAAAAAAATGAGAAATGGAACACGTGCAGTGTACCATGCCACTCTGCCCTACAAACAGCACCATCAATGTTTACGTTCTTGGTAAATAAAAACTCATACCGATACATGGTATAGAATATAGAATAGCCTCTGTTATGCATACACGTAGATATTACGGAGTATTGTACATGATACATATGGTAACCCAAGAATATTAAACTAAATGAAATCTTCACAATGTCAAGGGCTCCATGGTTTTCAACTTGTAATGGTGTATCCCTAAAGTGTAAGTAATACTGTACACTGTACACAATACACAATACACTTTACCATGTACTTTCCTCTTCCCTATGTACTGTGATGATTATTCTGAAGACTATACTTTATACACATGAAACATGACTATTATTTTCACTTCTGCATATTTACTTCTCCAGTTTATTATTCTTGTTTTGTTTGATCGAAATAAAGAAGCCATGTGTTTTATGTCATACCATGGTTTGTAGTTTGTACCGAGCACCGAGAAGTGAAGTGCATGGGTTTTACAGTCATTAGGAAGGCCGAATCTACTATACACTAAACACTATACATGTACTGGTGTGTAGTGTGTATCGTGTATATGTGTATATATGATATCTGTCAACTAATATTTAGTTATGTGTAGCTACGTAATTTTTTTGTTGAGCACATCCAAAAATCTAAATGTTAAACTTTTTTATTTTTGTTAACAAAGATTTAAGCTCCTCCTTTTTAAGCTCCTCCTTTTTGCTAACAAAAATAAAAAGGTCGACTTTCAAATTTTTGAATGTGCTCAGCAAAATGTTTATATAGATAATAGATATACTTTTACAGTATAAGTTATACTAAATGTGCATAATGCATAATAAACAAGATCAAGATCATAAAACACAAGCGTAATATTTCAAAATGTATACAATGTTCTGTTTCTTAGTACATAATACATAAGAAAGGGTTCATCTTTTACAAACCATCCTTGCATCTAAATGCATATTTAAATGCATATTATTATTATACAAAGAGTCATATAAAATTATTCATTTTTCGTCATTATGACATTTTCTTCCCAGTTGAATTATATACTTATGTCAGTACATATAAATGATAAAATAATTATTTTCAATGCTATTGCATAGTCCTATATACTCTTCAAAGACCAGCATTAGTATTAATTACAATATTGTCATAGAACAGCTACATACATTTTGTGTTTTGTATGACGTGTAATCGCCATGATTTCTTCTTGAGAAAGCAAATGCAATTGTGAGTACCTACTTTCTATTATAATCGTAATAGCTTCTTCTGATATTGATTCATTTGATGGTCTAAAAGAGACATTTAGATTTTACTTGTACATCGTACATGAATTATATATTATACATACCCACATGTAAATTAACGTGAATACTAAACAAACCTCAATCCTCAATCACTATACAAATACCAAATACAAATACAACCCAGGCAATGATTATGAATTAATAATAGTCAATAGTAGGAACACGTAGACCACAAAAGAGAATGTTCCTTGTTCTCAGGGCTCTCTTCCTTTCCAGATGCGTATGAATATTGATTTAATGGGTTTTAGTTACATGGGACAATAATGCTAGTTTGACTGTGAGACGTCATAGGGTTGATTTACAAGACGATACGTTAGAAACTACCCCCATAAATTCAACACGGTAGGACAGAAGTCCGTAGATTTATTCAGCAATAAATTTACACCAAGCCCATTAAAATTTCAACGAAGAGCAATAATAATTATTGCAAAGCTCTCTGCCATCCCTAAAAAGCAAAGAATCTAATAATTACCACATGAGTATGGAGTATGGTAATGCCTTGAAACTATTTTACTATTTCGGTGTCCACGTCCATGTTCAATGTTCGCACGTTGTATGTTGTATGGAGTTACAAATATAATGTTGTAATATGTGACCATTCAAAAGACAGTACATAACAAAATAACAAAGGAAATGCATATACTCGAGGTTTTCAAATTTGAAATAAACCATAATATCTAATGACGATTCTCAATATCAGGACTACAGAATAGCTAGCAGCAAGTAAGAAAACATGAGCATGTGGTAGAAATAAAAATTTGAAAAATAATGAACCGAAAAAAAAGAAGATTACTATGCATACATGTTAATAAATGTTAAGTCATATTAAACATTCATTTTCCATACAATCTAGACTCTAGACTCTGGCCTACACTCTTTGTGTGCCACATAATTTCAAGGTGATAGTGCAAGAAAGTAAGGCACTGCATGTTTGCGATAGCTTTTTGCAAATATTTTTTATCCGCTATAGTAGACGAATTGATTTATCTACTCAATCCATTGCAAACTTTTTCCTTTTAACTACTTCTTTGGTAAAGGAAAAAACTATTGCATTTTAGCATAGCCTTGACAGCCTTATTTTTTGTGAAAGTTTGAAAGAGCCTAAATAAATATGTTTCAAAGTATTGATACATTTTTTGTTGTGTAAGAAAGCTCTATATTTTCAAGGATTCTGATTCTGGTTTGTACTTTGTACTTTACTGCTACAAAATAGTTACAATAATGAGTCATGAATATTTTTTTCAGGACATGAAATCGAAATGAATCATCAACAGTAAAGAACGAATCGCAAACATCGATGAACGATGAAGCAGAATTTACTGGACATGATCGTGCAGTTCGAGGAGCATGTATTGCTAGTACATTGAGCATCTCTTTTCTTTGCTTTTCTGCATTACATTTCTATATATAGATGCGATAGATTAAAAGGATATTATGGAGTATTAGCCATGGATTTTGTCCAGTTTAATTATTGCATAATTTATATGCAAATTGCAAAGTAATGACCAGTCACTGGACAGTCTGGATCATTTTCTAATGTAAAAAATGTTATAGATTTCCATTTTCCATTCAACTTTGTAAATGGACCATGTAAACTTGCGTAAGTGCACATGGATAGCATTCTACAATTAGGTTTGCATATCTAACAAGTAGTAAAAATCGAGTACGAGCGAGACAGCGAGGCAGCGAGAAAGAGATTCCCTCTTGTTCCTCCTTTGGCGTACGGAGCTTTACATGAATTGAGTACATAGTGTCCGTACTCGCACTTCAAAAGAATGACCATTGGGTAGATTAAATTCATGCAGATTAATCTGACTAGATTAATGTGCAAATGAGACAATGGTGTTTTAGGGACTAAGAGTAAGTGAAGGAAACACAACAGTTTGGGAGACAATATATATTATTTTGCATCCATATCTAATCCCTCCCTGCCTGGATCCACTTTTCCCGAAATTACTTTCAAGTTTAAATTTATATAGCGAATGTTGAATGTTCAATCTATCTCGAATCTCGAGTCTCGAGTAATTCTAATCCATAATTCTCCACACATTAAACTCAAAACTCAAAACGCGCCTTTGATAACCACTTAAATATACAGATACATTGTGTACTTATTTCACTTGTGTCTTGTGCCCAAGCGTTTGGTGTTTGTATTTGTATTTCATTTCCTTCCAATTGTTTGGACAGTAAGTATGTATATATATATGTAGGCATTTGTATCTCCTAACTCCTAACGATATCATCATCAGTTTTTGTAATTATCCCACAACTTACTGATAAAAAGCCCTCCCTTTCCCAAAAACTGCGTTGTAATTTGTCATTTTCCCCTTTTAACCATGCTCCCTTGCTCAAACTAAACTGGACACTGGACAATCAAATGATATTGAAATTGAATGATCATTTGAATTTATTTTAAATTGTTTGTTTTAGATTAAATTAAGGCAAACCGTTTGTGTATACAATATACAGTAGGCATGTGGATCTCTCTTTTACACTTTTTTGTTTGATTTGACTTGACTTGAATAATTGTTATCTTGAGTCAACAGAGAAACTTTAAAATGCGTCTTAAATGTTTGTTATAAAATACATCATGGTGTGATAATAATAATATATGCTTGTGTACACGAGTGAGTAAAGTAAATATTAAAATTAGCTTTTCCTCATTATTACTACGATTATCAAGTAGGATACATGTGCTGAGCACATTGTGTTTCATAGTAAAACACTGGAAAAGTCCCTGACCACGTGATCCCCTTAAAGAACTGAATCCAATCAAACTACTAGACCCTAGACCTTGAAAACACTTAAAGTACCTAACACACAGTATTATAATATATAATACTTGACGTCAAACTTTGGCGTCTACGTTATGCAACACATAATCAAATATGTATAAATACACTCATATACAATACATAATATGTTATCCACTGACTATACTAACTGTACTAACTGTCGACAAGTCAGACATTATAATCGTTTTCTTGCTCTTGTACCCCAAAAAAAACTATAAAAGTTTTGTTTGTACAAAGAACTTATAACATAATAATAATATATTATGTGGTGCATAAAATACATAATACAAATAATAAATAAATACGTAGATAAATTAAAATATTGTTCATCTCATCACTTAAAATACCGCCACTGTTCTTTCCCTCTCTTTTCTCGTATTGCTTCACCCTTAAACAAGCATTGAAACTCTATCAACTAGGAGTTTGGATACGGTAAGCTATGGGGGAACATTTAAGTGCCTAGGATCTTGTATCTTGTATCCAACTTAGTTTCGAACGGGATCCCATCATATGTAGATTAATCGTATATACAATGCGTATCTGCTATCTACTTGGTACTAATGTCATAGCACAACAGACGTACACTCTGGAGATCGGAGATCTGATAAAATCTCTTTCCATCGCAATATTCTCTTTGATCTGATCTCATGATACGGTGGTAACTCTGACTTGTCTCCATGTTCAAATGGATAAGTTAGCTACATAAGTTGTACTACTTATATAAATACAGAGTACATGCATGTGCAATGTAGAGAGCAAAGAGAGAGTATCAAAATTGTTGACTTCAAAAGAAGTTTTAAACTTATAATTTTAAAGTCTGAGACAAAGCATAAAGCACGGCAAAGGTCGAATAATATACACTGTACAGTATTACTGACATACAACATACAATGCATAGTCCGTGTTCCCTTTTCATCCTGTCCTCGGGTTCAGATTCAAGCGTATTACGTAAATTAAATGTCCTTTTGGTTATTATATAACTACACCGACATAATATACGTGTATATATAAAAGACAAAAAGGATTAATAGAGATCTAATATGAATAATAATTTTGTTTCAAAATTCCATGTATATCCATTAAAAATGGTTCCACAATAGATCAACCACACACTATCTTTACTAAATGAACAGTATTGTTCAAAGAGTCAGCCGAAATAAGTTATTGTCCGTGGTGGTAGTAGTAGTAGTAAGTAAATTACCGATAAATTGGAATGAGAGGTTAATCTTCCACTGTTGAGGCTTTTCCTCTGTCTGGATATGTCAATACTGTTAAATCTTTGCCATCTTATTGTTTTGTACAAGCCAGAGCAATTAAATCAATGATTTCACATGAATGAGCTTGATCACGTTCCAATTTCTCGCACAATTCTCTTCCTCTACAACATCAGAAGTTCTGCATACGTACACTTTGGAACAAAGCATATTTTGAAACAATGAGTCTTTGATTCGATTTCTGACTTGAATTCAATTATTGAAGTTAGTCTGTTAAGTTCTTTAATGAAATAAGACTGCAAGGGATGAAATCAAAGTCCTGAGCAGAATTCATAAGATCAGACTAATAGAAAAACGTTACAGAATAGAAAATCGTGGTTCCACTTGAAATACATAAATCGCACATTTATCCACGCAACTGAAGTAACATGAAACAATAGCGAAAGGCATTTCAAATACGGTTTTTCTTCAAAATATTACTTAATAGGAAAGGACGGATTTGTCACAAATATATCCTTTTTCATAATAGTTAACGTTGTTAGTTATAAACCATAGAATGTAGAACATGGAAAATTATCATAGATATAAATATATAAGATAAAAGTTATTGGTCTGTCTATCATGAATGAGACAAAGTCGCAAAGCACAGATGCATCCATTTTATGATTTACAAATTCATACATAAATATGAACAGAATAGTACTACAATTGAATGATCTATCGGTCATAAAAGACAAAACTTTTATGACTTTTCCCTGATTTGTAAGAATAAAATGTTTTGGGATATTTTTTGTGAATATTATAACTTTCAGGGGAAAAAATCAATTCGTGTGTTTGTGGCTTTTTACTAATATTTACACAATTTTGTTAATGTTTACTCAATACTGTCGTGTGCTTGGTATCAACAGTACGCGAAAGTAATAAAATTGTCTAAATAAAATAACCATCTGTGAATAAATTCCATCAAAACTTTCATATTGTATTTAAATTAAATAACAAAAAAATTGGTATCTGAGCACTGAGATTCTAAGCCAAAAATATAAATATCCAACAGCCAAAGGCTCGTGGTCAGACTTTCAAAAAAATATTAAATGGAGTCACGTGGCGGCATTGTCTTTTCCCCTTTCCCCAATACTGGGATTCTCTGCAAACAAATCGTAAAATCAGTACAATCATCCCTATTATTGGGAATATTTTGACGAAAGTCAAACTGTAGTCTGTGAGTTGTATACCTAAATACTACATAAAATTCTTGGGTACGGAACACGGAACCACATTTCCCGCGGTTTTACACTAATAAAAGAACTTATAGTCGTAAAATATTAGACAAAATAAGAAAAACAAACAAATATTGCACAGGATTCTATATCAATATCACCTGGCATTAATTATTTTTCCCTATTTTCATTCATCAAAAAATCAGGCACTTTAGTAACTATATGATCAGTATGACGGAAAAACGTACACGCCGATGCCAACTGGGTTTACTGTAAAAATTCAGAAATCCAGAAAAGTCCCAAAAATATGATATTTGTTTGCGATA
Organism: Sminthurinus aureus; assembly: GCA_034698265.1. Taxonomy (NCBI): domain Eukaryota; kingdom Metazoa; phylum Arthropoda; class Collembola; order Symphypleona; family Katiannidae; genus Sminthurinus; species Sminthurinus aureus. The sequence goes on from JAQGBH010000019.1 coordinate 17,751, forward strand.
CAATTGTCCTGCGTCAAAATTTTATGACCACGCAACTCTCTTTTCCTGGTATCGTCCACACACACATTGAGGATTAGAGCATCAGTGCATTGCACATGCTTCTGACGATAGTAATAATATATAGTCCCTTTTAAGAGATTCAAGTTGATACTCTTTTTCTTCTAATGACACCATCAACTCTATTCGTGTGTGTGTGGAAGCTTGTTTGAAAAGTAGTATGAAATGAATTTATAATAAAAATATATATAACGATAATCCTCGGGCTCAGACACAATTGTCTACTCGTAATAGATTTTACACGGAGCTCACAAGACTTTTCTGTACTCTTGTATTTTATTATCAAGAAAAGAAAAGAGATAATTTTTTCCGCCTTTTTTTCTTCTTTTCTCAAGTATTATTGTACAAGGTAACAAGAAGAGAAGAAAGAAGAATACATCAGTTTGGATACGAAAAAAAAGAGTTCTGTGACTCAAAAACTCAAAAGATGATGAAACTCCTCCTTCCGAATCTCGCCTCCAACTGTGTGTCTTATAGGTAAAAAATATATTATATTTCTTCCTTTACCAGAATTGATTCTTTCTCTTTCTCTCTCTCTCTCTTTTGCCTGGTTGATTTCCATATTAGTCTATTGCTTAAAAGACGTTTTCTGTATGTTTACTTCAATTCAATGTCAACTTAACCAACTTTTTTATGCTCTTTTCTCTCTCTCCATTCAAGTAAACAAAAAATATCATTGTATAAATTATATTACGTGTACAACTACTATTCCCATTATATTTTACAAGCAGACCAGCATCTCATATCTTATACATGTATCAAGTACCACGTATAATAATAATAGTTGTAATTCATACGCGTAACGCGTATGATACCTTCCTTTGAAACTGTTCCTTAATGTACACGCTTCATAGACTTTCCTTTCCTGTTGAAGCACTTATGTTACGTACGATTACTATGAATTGTGATACACATCTCCCTTTATAATATACAATCAATCAGGATCTTTCACAATATTAAATCATTTTTTATGAAAAAAGCAGTCTGTATATTTTAAAACAATAAATATAACTTAACAAATCTATGCTAATGCATTTTCAGTGTAATTTTGTCCTTTTTCAAGTATCAGTTCAAGTGTCGTAAATATACTCTGACATAATACTAATGTCAATCATGCATACGCATCAAGTGAATCATGTATTATCAATACTAAACAGTCAAAGTTGGACATTTAATAAATATCCTAATAATACTAGTAATAGTATTACGCATGAATTAACTGGCTCTTTCCACACAATATTAGATCATTATAAAGACGGTCTGGAGAAATTTATGTACGACAGATCTGTGAGACAACCCCTGGACAGCGTTTAAAAAATATTATGAAAGACAATACAAATAAAAGGGAGATGAAACTGAGAAAGAGGGCATTTGAGTCATCAGAACGATTTATGTACAATGTACAAAATGTACAGTGTGCATAAGGTATACTAAGGTCTGCTTTATGAAATATGAAATTTAAGTAGGTGCACGGCAATGTTATTTACATTTTGTTCCGTGTGTTCACTCGTCTGACTAATTCCAAAATCTTAATGTGTGTATTTGTATTTGTATATTAATGCACAAGTGAGTATAAAGAAATAAGGTTTGATGATGCATAGGAAAATCAAGTTGTGGAGAGAAAATGATTTTTTTAGACAATGCTCTGAGCCGTATATCGTATATGAACGGAAAAGAGTATTGGAATATGAAGAGAGAGAGAGAGGAGAAAAGAAGCATATAGGAAGTGTTCATGTACCAGCGACTAAAAAAATAGTACGATGTATGAAGCTTTGCTCTGCTCTCTCGCGCTCTCTCTCTCTGTCTCTCTGCATTCGTGCAACAGATCCACAATACATGTGAGTTGTATACAGAGACAAAATGAGGTATAAGGAACAAGTGAGTGAGAGAGAGAGAGGAATAGAGAACACAAAGCAGGATTTAGAGTAAAAGAACAAATGAAGAACGTATATTGAGAACGATTATAAACGAAGAAAGATGGGTAGAGAAATCTTCTTGTCCAAGATCTCTACAGAAAAAATAAAAAAATAAGGGAAAAAAGAGTCTGAGGTTGTTGCTGGAGTCAAGGCTTATTCTTCCTACAGTGGATTGGTACCTTTACTTTACAATCGGCCTCGTTCATCGTCAGCTAGTTAGTTTCTGCTTACACGTGCACACATAAACTGCATGCAAAGTGTAAAGAGATGCATTATTATTCCCGTAGACACATCGTCTCCCTCGTCCTTTTTCAAAACCACCATACAATGAACTCTCTCTCTCTCTCTCTCTGCTTCTCTCTTTCTCTGCGTACACCACATAAAAAATATCCTACACCTACACCCTCCGTATTATGCATACTGCATACAAGATTACGCATAATACACGTTTTGTTTCGTAAAAGCTATTCTTATTGCCTATTCCCAACTTTTTTCTGTGTACAGTGTACAGCGTACACTGCACAATAAACATGATGTACCAAACACTTAGGACAAATCCTTATAATTTCAATGCCCCATCATCTGCAGCGCGACTACATCAAATTATATAATACAGTATTAAGTAAAAGTACACACAAATGTACTTGTATTTGAATACATGTGTATAGTGCTTAGGTCATACAACATACAGCAGTTTCCAGTTTCCATGCAAGTCCTTTTTACGTATAACTTATTATTATTCCGAATCTAATTGCCAGATTTAAAATTCAAAATTCAGCCCATTACAATAGTACATTATACATTATATAGCCAATAAAAATTATGTAGAATAGAAATATAAAAAATAATAGATAAAAGCGAAAAAACAAGTTTCCATACCATTGCACTGTATAAAATAAACATAAGCTCTTGTAATCCATCAGTACATAAACTATTGATATTGATGACACAAGTTTTTTTTTTACACTGTCCTGGGTTAAGAAACCTGGTTTTTAGTTTTCTTTCACCACCATGACATCAATAGTTTCATTGAGTCGAACTCGGCTTTAAGACAAATGCAGTAGCAACCAGAAATCAAGCTGAACAGCAATCTGATGACAATCAACCTTATCTATGTGCATGTGTTCACTGTACATTGTACATACACTCTGTATATAGTATATACACAATACACAATAGCCGAAGAGAAAGACGACTTTGTAATGTAATTTGAGCGTGTACTCAAAAGTATAATACTATAAAATAAAAGGCAGAGAGAGAGAGAGAGAAATCATCCAAACACCTGTGAACTAGTGGATATTCACTACACACAACAGATATTGTGTATTATATAAGAATACGAACTTGCACGTAACATGAACAACAAAAGCCAAAGCCAAAACAAAACAAAAAAAAACTTACTATGGAAGAAAGAAAAAAATGATACGCGAGTTCGTAGTTTCATTTGGTTTTGCACGCGTCATTTATCATTTCAACTGTGTACTTGCTACAGACTTTTACTTTATCTTCCTAGATGTACTTTTTTTCTTATTTGTAAGGATATAGCTGGAGCTTGAGCTCCTACAGCGTAACCACATTAGTTTGATTTTTTTTTCGTCGTACTCCAATCTATTGTAATTATTCATTTAATTCTATGGACAATTCGAACGTGTGCAACGTATAAGAGAACAAATGAATAGGAAACATTAGGAAAAAATCGAACTGCATCCAGTAAATTTTAATAGCTCAAGACTCAAGACTCAAGATGCAAGATTTAAGTTGCAGAAGAGAATTGCCATTGCTAATAAATTGATTTTGTTTTCTTTTACTGATGAAAGTTTATCGTTTGAATCACCTCATATCTACTCTACTACTTATCAAATAGTCCCGTCAATAACTCCTCATCAACATGCTACTGGTGTTTACTATTTGTTAGTATTATGATATACATATTTTACTTGCAGAGAGGAAGGTAAAAGAAATTCTAATTAGTGCGTATTTCGTACACACTACACACAAGTCAGACCATCTATCTTCAATCACATTAAAAACCCCATCGTTTAGCCGTGAGTTGAACAATTTAAATGCTAATAAATAATTATACTTTTTGCAACAGTTTCAGCAGTTTATCATTTATCACAAGTGTATGTTGCATTCGGAATGCATGCTACTGTTTTTTCCCTGCTTTTTACAGCATTTTAGTATTATTGATTTCATCCAAATGCTGGATGCTGGATCAACAAGTACCAAGATGTGTAAATTACAAAAAACCAGCATAAAAAGCAACATACTAATAAACACAAGGAAACTAGTATAACTGAAGAGTTTCATGCTAATAAATTGTGGCATAAATGTATGGGTCAAACAAAGGCAAACTGGACGTCTAGTACATAGTAAAACAAGAACGAGACTCGAGACTCAAGACTCAAGTCTCCAGTCTAAATCTAAACGTGTGTATAAATTACAATCACCATGAACGTACACACGCGCTTTTTTACCGACCAGCTTACATCTTAAACTACCAGCGAGTACTTGGTAAAAAAAATAAATGGATATGGAACTTGAACTGGACAAACAAACTGAGCTAGTTGGGAGTTGGTTGTATGTTGTATGACTAAAAGAGAACGAATTGGTTGGATGTAGCTACGTTTACAAAACCATCACTAGCTGATTTCCTGTAATAAACTTTAGTTTTCTGTCAAAAGAAGAAATGTATTGAGACAGACTTATGACCTATACTCTATCTGTACCAGAGTCCTACGCAGTGTGCATTATGAATTGTACACAATATACAATGTTGTCTATGCTTAAAGTCATTGTATTGTGTATAGTTGAAAAAAACACGGTGAAGAATCAAGTCGTAAACAATGTGTCCGCACCTTTTCAAATGACAAAACTCAGGTGTTTTCTCTTCCTTTATTCTAAATATCAAGTATACACAGAACATAGAGAGAGATAGTAGAAGGCAGAGGGTGAAGAACAAATAATGGAGAACCCACTACAACAAATTACATGACATAACAGAAAGACGGAAACGAGCGTATTGAATCAAATCTACCTAGGCTTAAATTGTGGTTCATGACTATGATGAGTGTGCCAGTGATTAAGGCGAGTACATAATTCCTTCATGTATATTTCTATACGAGATTATTCCTGTACAATATATTTTGAAGCAAGACAGCTTTCATTTCATTTCAATTGAACACCCATCAAACTATTGTTAATTTGAATACTTATTTGTATATTGTATTTCTTTGAGTGTCCAAACTCAAGGGAGGATGTCTATAATGAAAAACACGGTGAACATCACAAAAAATATATAAGATAATAAAAACAATTTAGGAGTTGCATACTTATAATTTTCTCTAAACCTTTCCGTTTTAGAAACAATGGAGAATATAATACTACAACAATAAATAAGGAAGTAATATTAACTCGGATACATTAATTACTCTTAAATCTTACTGAATTTTGTGGATTAAAAATTAAAATCCTTTACTTTTTTATCTGTACAATCAAAACTGTCATTTTTATAGCTGTGGTGACTTTAATGTTATTATCTTTAGATTCATACTCCTAATTTCATGCATTGTCCTAAGACTATCAAGATTACATTTGACTTAGAGTAACTGGAGTCTCTATAAAGGAAACTATCATAGTCAACAATATTTGTGATTATGATTACTTCAAAACAAATTGTGCGTTTGTATAAATACCTCACAGTCCGTACGTCCAAGTTTTTTTTCAACTGACCGGACCGACGTATTTATCACTATGACTATTCTCGTGATACTCGTTGTATTTATCAAATGTAAGCAATGCATTATGATTCTATCATATGAACTTATTTGCTTTGGATGTTAGAACATTCTGAACACAACCCCATACCCAACTAATCCAAATTTTAAAAATAATGTAAATATTATATGCTGCTCATGTGACGATAGGTTTGGTAGCTCTTAGTATACGTATATGACTGTGTATCCCACATCCATGGGCATAAAATCCATATGGGCTTCGTTTTTCCCTCCAAAAGATTTCTTTCTTTTCTGTTCCCTATAAGAAAACTCTATACGTTTTCCATTACACAGCTTACAAACTTACGTTGAGCTTGCAAGTGACAGTAGACAAGTGCATAATACATGGTATGTATCTAGTACATACAACGTACACTTGACTGTCATTATAAAAACTCTCATAAGTAACAAGTCCCTTCAACAAATCTTGAATACATGAATACATGTGCACACAAGCTCCCCAAACGCACGCTTATGTATAATGCATGTAAAAATATTCAAAAAAAAAGACAGAATATTTGAGCTCGTTTCAACTTAAGTAGGTTGAAGCCTGTCATAGTACAGATCGATTACTTGTTGCAACTTGTAAAAACTGTCTACTGTCTAAATGTCTACTGAGCAACTGAGGAAATCGGTCCAAAAGAAAATTTATAGTGTATATCATTTCAAATGTCAAGGGTCACTCTCTACAGTCCATCACTCGAAGGATAAGTGAGTAAGGAATATAGAAGAAAAATATGGTGATCGACAAAAAAAGATGTACTTCTTTGTCTCCATATGAATATTATAAGCCAATTAGCCTCTCTATAGAGTCTAGAGTCTGGAGTCTAGAGCCTAGGCTACTGACAATTACACATATTCAAGTTATACGTGTTGTTGATATCCATTTTCTTATGTGCTTATCAAATATCAAATGCAGATACAGCTATACACACAAAGTATATCGAGATACTGATTTGATTTGAAGAAGCATCATTTTTTTCCAATGCCCATAAAAACACCAAAGCCACGAGTATATTCCATCTGTAATCTATTCAACAGGAGTGACATTAGAAATTGATATTTTAATGCATACGGTGTTGAAAAAACTAAGAAGCCTTTACAACATATACAATATACGCTATATAGGTACAGCAGTAAGTAAGTATGCATCTGATGCACCCTGCTGTATCTAAATTTTACTCCAAGAGTTGTGACATTTTATATTGGGTTAGCACGAGAGATAATGGAAAATTTAAATACTTCTTTATGACATATGGGGTGTGTGGACTGTGATGATCCAGTCGTTTTATTTTTCTGTGCCCACTATTCCTCAACTGATTATCATTTTCTTCTATTTACATTTTTTGTCGGGTTTGTGAACTCTGTCCATGTACTTTGTATTACCATGTATTTATTTTGCTACGACAAGACATAAGCGTACATTACACATGCATCCATGTGTGTACATTGTACACTTTTACACATCTACACAGAAGATTGGTAAAAGATGCTGAAAGCTTATGTCTGTATACTACATCATGTGTCAGTATAGGGTGCGTAGTGCGTACAGTGTGTGTATGTTCAAAACGTAAACATGATCCGAGATACGAGGACTGAGTGAGTGAGGAAGAGCAAGTGTGCGTAGTAAATATAGTAGTAAAAGTAGTAGTAATGGTAGTACGTAGTAATAAACTATTGCCTTGCTGTGGTTGCTGGTCTTTATACATAGATAATACATAGTCATACTGTGATGGTCGTACTTGGTGATTAAGTGGAGAAAAAGAAGTTTAAATGTACTTCATAGCTATATGTGTATAGATTATAGATACATATAGTTACACACAGTCTCCAGTCCCCTATCTCGTATACTGGTATACTAAGCTTTGTTTTTCCTAGTGCATATAAAGTACAAGTGCAAGTAGTGATCCGACATGAAAAACTATACGACTACTAATGTTAATGTGTATGAAGAAAAAGTAGCCAGTCATTACATATATTACGAGACATACTTACATATATATGTAAACAGAGTTTTTCTAATGCACATGTGGATAACTTTACGTACACACAAATACACATGTACGTCCAAAAGCTATGGACCCGTGTATGCAAGAGGTTTGCTAGTGTCAGGACTCGTTTTTTTACTGGTAATCCATCAAGAAAAAAAACCCTAGTCCGATTTGACTCCCCCTGTACGATATGTCTACAGGTCATAGGGCATCAAGGAAGATTACTGTACTGTACTGTTACATCATTTACGCCCATATTATACGCTAGCATTGGAAACCTTACTCCAGTTAAAACTCTACTGTCAGACCATGCCATGAAATCCTGGAGGAGTGTGCATGGTGTTGTATGCTTGCCGTATTAAATATCTACATGTATCTCCACACTTGCACACCAGAATATCCTTGAATATACATGCATTATAATTTTACATGTTAAAAAGGCACATTTACGAATATTATAAGATAATATAAAATGAATATGCTGACTCAAATATGACTGTCGTCGTCTCTCTCTTTTTCTCTCTCTCTCTATTTTCCGATTATTATACAGCTTGGCGTACAGATGATCACCTTTATTTTTACTGTTTCAAAATAGAGGTAGTTAGAAAACTGAAGGAGAAAATAAATTCGACACATGCCCAAATTTTACTACCACCTTCTACTTTTCCGTCGATCTTGTTTTCTGTAATATTATATTTTTCCTCATTACATACATGAGCGTACTTACATGTCGTGAGCACTTGCATCTTCTACTTTTTCATGCACGTAATTACAATAAAAATAAATGGGTTAAAAAAAAGTACACATCACTCTGTATAAATGTAATGTAGGTATACGTAGAAGAGTTACGTGCGCATATGAATTTTAAATCCATGAGTGGTATTCATCATCCACAAGTCAATGGCTATTACACATACGCACATACAGAATATAGAATACATAATAAATGCAACCATAAAGTTCACAAGGTCAAATCCAAAAATTACATCTACAGTTTTTGTTGAGCAATTAATTCATCATAATATTATATCTGCATCTGAATCAAAGGTAGGTTAAGCTCAGATCTGGATAAGAATTCTGAGCAACATGCCCCTAAATCCGTACTTTAATAACGGAGTGTAAATCTCCGTACTTCTTATACAATTTTGAGGTTCAGTCTACATAACCATTAATAGCATGTACACTGTACAATGTATGTATCTGAGATGGGTGACCTCAGAATTTAAAGCACAGTCCATCTTCTCATTTAATTAAAATAATATACGTAGTAACGACTATTATCATTATTATAGATAATTCTACGAAGGAGCCTTAGTTTATACAAAAACAAGAGACGCTGCCCCAGACCAGCGTAAAATATTGATAGCAACTAGAACATGTAAGCAACAGTAATAAAGGAAGAAGCCTTCACTTGTGTAAATTTATTCAGGGTACGCGTTGATCAGGCAAACTTCATAATGTATGCATAATAATAGCGTCCACACTTTTGGCTTGGCCCCTTGAAACCTGTCATGTCATCGAGGCGCATGTATACAAAATAATTATTATTATCATCCTCGATCCTCTATGCTCTATGTGCTGTGTGTGTGTACATGGAGTATTAGATAATGTGATAATCTTTCCTTCACAAGATCATAAAGACACTATGAATTCAATACGAACTATCGCTCTATATATAAATTTCCTGTGTGTCTGCTCTGTGCTCATATTTAACCTACACAATGTATTCAATATTCAATAATGCCTCTATTTACAATGCACAATACTGCATGTAATAAAGAAGATATCTTTGATCGCGTACATAACTATATGTACAATGTACAATTAGCCTCGAGGAATACACAAAAAATACAGTCAGACACACACATGAAAAACATGATTTGAACATCTCCAAAGAATCGATCTTTCTCGGACGCTGCAGTTTAACTCAAGTCTCAAGTCATCTTTACTAGACCATCCAAGATTTATACAACTTGAGGTTATACTTATGTATTGTAAGTAGTGAGTACATACTATTCATACGACCACTCATTATATTATGAAGATCGTGTGCCCATGGATTTCTTTACTCGTGATAAAAACGTATCCTAATTTTTTTGCCTTTAGAGTTTAGAGTTTAGACTTCTTATGATTATATGTCCGATGTCGAATGTGTAGTAATTCGAATTCTAATACGCACACACACACACACTTGTATACAACAAACAGTTTTACACATAGAATATACATAATGTACGCATGGAAACGTCCACAATTACCCCTTGCAATATCCTCTGTAATACTATAATTTATTTCAGAAGCAATTAAACGAATGTTCAAAGATCTTCATGTTGTGTGCTATATTATATATTGTACAGTACAGTCTAGTTATTGTAAATGTGACTATTAACCTATCAAAGTTAATGGAACCAGAGTGTCTTTTATACGTAAGAGATATAATACATAAGAAGCAGGTATAAACCTATTCATATACATGTACATGTGCACATGTGAAAAGAGAACACATGATATATAAATACATGTACAGCAAGTTCAAAAACCTCAAGTTGAGAGATCCAGAAATAATGGTACAGCATAAATCCATAGTAAAAAGTAGCAAAAGAGAGAAAGAGAAATAAACACGACTGAAAAGACAATATTTTTATTTAGGGGTGGATTCAACAAATAAAACACTCCGTACTCCGTACGCTCAACATGTTCAAGTGCATGAGTCCACACATGTACATAATTCCAGTTCAAACGAATATAAGGGATTGATTTTATATTTTTAAAGACGTTTTCATGTACTCATAATGTCCACATTTGAGAAAAAAAGTTAAAAAAAACATGATGATGAATAGCTTGGAATATGCATAAAGAAGGACAAAATAGTGTTTTTACTGTTTGGCCTTGACTGAGATCAGCACTACGTCCTCAGCAAGTCCGCGTAAACGCTGTTTGTACTACGGCGTCTACGTCTACTCCTTCAACTATACCCTAATACTACCCTACTCCTACTATTACTACTACTGCTAGATGCACTACTACGATTTACAATCGTATCGTACAAGTGAACAATATTATTATGTTTATTTCATGTGTATGTGCATTACATGCACTTGTTTCAGCCTGTTGCATGGGCTGTCTAGCTCATCGAAAAATACTAGCTGCAACTTTTATTTATATATTAGAAACGCAGCCACATGTTGTAAACATACTGCCACATTTGCTACGAGTTGGACATTTGATCCAGGGTAGCTTACACATAGACACATATATGTAAAAGTGCACATATACGTTTGTCTATACAAAAAAAACATGACCGTTGACACATGATCTAGCAGGGAGAAACAGTCCAGACTCTCTCTCTCTATCTCTACACTGTACTTGAAGAAATATGAGAGAGACCCAAAGAAATAAATGATAAGGAGCACAAATCTGGTTCTGGTTCTTCCTTCCCCGTCACACGTCATTGGGGTTACTTTCTCGAACGTTTTCTTTATCCAAGATGCTAAGGCTCAGTAAAAAGCTTCGGCGATTTCCCCTTAAGCAACTGCAAGGGCACACGCATGAAGTAAGACTGGCAGTGCGGCAGCGTGTCTATACATATCTATATATTATATATTCTCTGTCTCTCTCTCTCTCTGTCTCTGTCTCTTTGAAACCCTTTCCACCCTCTACTTACGTAGTAGTAATGTAAAAGAAATCGTGTAAATTCAACCTGCCTGTCGAGTTGCACTGTTTTTTTTATATATTTGACCTTATATAGTAAAAGTTCAGGCTTACAACTCTGGAAAAGATAGAGAACCATATAGAACATCATCATCAAGTGCCTCAAGGCATTTCAGCTTTCAAGTTGAAACAAGAAATAAATATAAATTTAGCTGTTAATGATTTTCACTTTTGTTTTACAATTTTTTAATACTATTTATAAAAAAAAAATTCAATGATACTGTTTTTAGTAATCTCACGTGTTTGTATAACAAGCAACATATCATTTGAATATCCAATCTGCATCCATCAAGTGAACATCAACCGAAAAAACATTGCATAGGATATTATCTATTTTATTTATTTCCAAATAGCTGGAAATTTAGTGAAGCTATGTTTAGAGTTTGAAACAGGTTCACTTTCCCAATACATAGATAGTGGATATATTATAAGAGTTGCTGAGATAAATCTAAGTGCATTGGTTCATATTTTATAGTGTATATAAATAGATGACAATTATTACAATAATTGTTACGCGTAGCTCGAATGGCTTGCGGAGTCGAATGAATATGAATTGGGACCCTGCTGCTACTTTATTATGATCCATCTCTATGTACATGTGTTTGTGTGTGTTTCTGTAATAATGGAACAATGATAAGCAGTAACCGATGAGGAACTGCTTCAAGAATCAAGAAGCCAAACGCTGAAGCAAAATATAGATAGACACTACACATATACATACATGCATCTACGCACATGAAAACTGTCTCTCTTCCCTGATTTCTTGATTCTAGATTCTAGATGTTATATAGTGTTACTCTTATTTTCGATTTCGGAGTAAATGGAACCGTAAGATGATACGATGCTTTTGTACATGTATTATAATTATGTATCATCAGTATACATTATACATGTTATCGCAGGCTATCTATATATATATATCCATATATGCTGGTTGTTGAACTAAGTTTTAACTGAGCTCCTGGCCATCCATCCACCACCCTTCATTTTGTAGTAGATTAGATACTTTATGTAAGTTTGGCTCTCAGGAAAGATTAGAGAGACACGTAACTACTTTTATGATTACATATTACACTCAGAGCTATACACAAGTACATGTAATATTTGTGATGAAATACAGAGGAATATAAATATACAAACGTCATGCAATATGATGAAGTAAGTAGCTGAAAGCTAACAAACACAAATGCTCTCACTTACACACACACAGCAGACACATTCACATACATTACGTGATAGGGAAAGGTAAACCCGTCAGCCCTTACATGCTACGATTAAATAGAACTTTTCAGGAGGAGAGTTGATAGAACATGATTTAACAACAAGTTCGTGAGTTTCAAGACCAGTAGCAGTATACCTTCATCATTATGCTTATTGTTGTTTTTGCTCCAACTACGAGAAATCATCTTCACTACCTTCTTTCTTCTCTCTGTATCACACTATTTAATTGCTTCTGTCTACCCTGTACACTGTTTTGTCCTACAGCAACATTATCACACATACATAATATTCATATTTATCCAAGTACAGTAGCCCAGAATATTATTATCATATAATTACAGTTTTACTAGATGTATATCACTTTATGTACCATAATTTCAGTGCCCTGCGTTATAAATAGTCGTACTTCGTACAACGTACTGTGGAGCGTATTTATATTATTATTATTTTACCGCTGACAAATTTTGTTCATTTTTTATATTTGAATAACGGTAAACATGTATACAGAAATACGTATATAACACTCATTACACCTCAATGACTCGCTTATTACTTATTTCTACAATCGTGAATAATGATTTTTCCTGAGTTATTTTTATTCCAATAATTGTCACTCTCTTTTTAGCATAAACCAAGAAAAGTTCGTAGGTTAGCTTATTTTAATGATTCCCTGTATTATTATTTGTGTGAACTACAAGAAAATTTGACAGCTTCAATTTAAGTACATAAATGTTACAATTTTATGTTATGTAATGTACACATCAGCTTTCTTTCTGTAGGATTATATATATGTATGCTAGACACTGGAAAAGAGTAAAGGCAAAAGTGCATCTAACATCATTGAATGACGTTACTTGTCATAACAAATGCTACTTTTTAAAATATATCATAATATGGCCTTCTTCCATCTATCACTTTCTTAAAACTGAAATCAACAAGTTGTTACTACTTACTCTTGCTTATTTTCTAGTTTCTAATCCTGATATCCTCTCCGAAAAATTACCCTTAAATGTGGAGGTTTGGAAGTAAAATCACGTTATTCTATACACATTGGAGCCTCAAACATTTTATCTGCTAATTATCTATTACTTTCACAAGCTTCCCAGCTTCAGTAAAAGAAACTTTTTAAGTGTTGTGTGTTTTGTAGTTGACAAAATTTGTCACATCGTTTTGATGTTTGCATTAAACCAGCTATATAAGTTAGCAAAGAAAAGTTTATTGTCAAAATGTACTGTACATTGTACATACATCCCCATCCACATCGCTATCGTATAATGTATTACAGTTTTCCTACACCTTTTTACATGTTGCAACCTGTAGATTCTTGTCAAAGAATAAATCAATTCTCATGATGCTCTGCTTTCTTTTCTCCATCCCCCTCTACATACTCTAGGATACTCTAAACTCTAAACTACTCTTAACATGCTGTGTTTTCAAAACACGGGAATGAAAACCACAGTAGGACTCAGTGGAGAGTATATAAATTTCGTTTTCCCCACACACATCATCATGCATTTGGCATAGGGGTGTGAAAGTCTCAGTGTTTTTTCTCTAGTTACACTTGTCACTTTTTCGAGTAGGTACCCAACTACTTGAATCAATTACATTTGTTACTTTATATGCAAATTAAAAATTTTGTACATATTCACACAAATAGTTCTCACCGTTGTTTCCTCATATTCTCATGTTTCCTCAACTTTGAATGAATTCTGAATACTAACATATCAAAGAGTAAAACTGTATTATGTAGATTTTTATTTTGTTTTCCTAAAGACCACCGGTGGTTTACTACATTTTAAAGAGTTGTTGTTCGCAGTTATTTTCCAAACACACAGTAGTACAAATTGTAAGAGTTTTTTTTTTTGAAAAAAAAAACACTAGTTGTAAAAGCACAACGGGAGATTTTGTACTTTCTACGCAAATCTCAATGTGTACATGTACACATGTACTATTTTTGTCATATCTTCAACTTGCTCTAAAACTTTTAGCTATTGTAAACAAAGGCTTATTCAACAGATTAGCTGACAACACTATAGATACTAGATTGAAATATTACTCTTTAATCTTGTTAAAATTTACATATTATTATGTTCCCAAGTTTTGTTTTTAAACATTGTTACACAAAAACTTGATACTTAATGACAGTTCCAACATGAACAATACAGATACAAATGTAGCATCGTTGAGTATGCAAAATAGAATTTGTAAAACTATTGTATTTATAAGTATGTCTTGAAAGGCAAATGAGCTAACCTCTACAATGTTTATATTGTGTGTAAAACACACAACATCTACAAAGTATATAGGAGTAGAAAAAATTAATTCAAGAGAACATGCATGATGACCGTCTTCGGAAAAAACTATTATCATCAACGAGTTCATAGTACATCATGATGAGAATGATGTTTTTCTGTTTTAAAACCTAGGGTTGTTTTGGAAATTTACACAAACCTGACCTAAGAAAAATCTTTTGGTGTCTGAGTGATCGATACTACTGAGATTTACATAGGTAGTATAATATATTGTACAACACACTCCATTTATTTATTTATTTTTTGTACCTGCTTCAATATTATTGTAACCTGAAACTTTAAAAATTAAGACGAAGAAAATGGTACAGAGAAAGTAACAATCAAAGGATTGAAAGGTTGGTCCCTAGTTCTTTCTAATGTTCGACAGAAAATCGTTTTCCTAAAAACACTATTCCAGCAATAAAAGTTCAAAATGAACAGGTGTGAAAAAAACCAAAAGAAATAGAACCTTTTTTTTCTTATGTTACTTTTTTGAGTATACACGTGAACACAAAACGAAGGTACTATAATACAAACTATCATATACTATATCATTTGACTTATTTTTTCCGTATATTTATGTAGTTCACAATAGTAATTGTTTCAACTACTATTCTATTATTTTAAATTATGTTGTACGCGACGTACAAAATACAAATGCAATGTTTGTTTATTTTTCTGCGTTTATAAATAACACCGTGTACATTAATGCTTTCTGCATTTTACGATATCATATAGTGTATCACGTATCGATAGTTCAGTAAGTAATCAGTATAGAAGTGCTTTTAAAAAATTGGGTTTTGTCATGAGTAAAATCCGATTATATTTCAAAAGGGCATATTGGCTTTTATAAAATTTATCTATACCTGAATGACATGTTTTGTATACATCGACTACTCGAGTTTAAATCCTTTATGTCGTGTTCTTTTTTTCAAGGTGTATTTAAATTTTCAGAGAAACAGATATAGAACCATGTAATAAGCTTGGACAGAGAGGGAGCAGAAAATATTACACTGTATTAAAAAAATTAATAGCCCTGGAGCTTCAAATATTAAATTATTAAAAAATAGGATAAAAGATTTCCAAAACTTCAGTATGGATTTACATCATAATTTTATTATCTTGCAAACAAAAAACTAAATCTATATATAACGTATCCACCTTCCTGTTTTTAACTTCTTAGTTTCTTTAAATCCTTATTTTATATTTCATAGGATAACATTAAGATGTTATAAATACTACAAAAGATATAACGTGTACATGTAAGACGGAGGCAAACAACTATGGATTCATCTACATATCTCTGTATTTATAAGAAAATTACTTGATTTTTCACCAAGCTCTCCTTTGCAACAGCATCACATCATCATAATCATCATCTTCATTATCACTGTATTTTTTATTCGTCGTAAGGTTACGCCAATATGAAACGTTTTTTTGTAACTTAATGGGGGTTTGACTACATATACTACATGAGCTCTTCATGTTCTGTTTAACATGTATGGATACATACAAACTACTCTGTATTATATATAAAACTCTGTATTATATAAAACTCTATCAGCAGATACACGCATGTGTGTGTATTAAACACTTATGCATTTTGGGAATGATTTTAAGGTACCTGACCTCTTCCTCTTCCTTTAAATTTGTTGGCTGGATATCTGTACTTTTCACATGCGGACATCGGCTCGTATCATGTATAAGGTTTAGTATGTATTATGTCTACTAAATTTTTCAGTATACTTAACTTGTAGGCATTTGAACCTGCTTTATCCTATGCATACGTTTACAAAACTTGAGCGTTGAGCACATTAGTTCCTAAACCTCGCCTCTTGCTTACTTGACAATATAACAATATGAATTCACTATACACTTTGAGGTGAGTCATAGTCAGAGGTAGTAAATAGTGAATGTAAATATTACGTATAAATACACACAGGATAAAAATAATAAAAATCTGTATACAGAGATTTTCATACTCTATACGCTTCTCCTAAGACTTCCTAACATTATTGTATGCACCCTAGTTGCTTTTGTACAACTTACAGAAGTCCACCAACACAAAGGGAAAGCCATAGTCCTGAAGAACAGGAGAAATTACAATACTGTAAGCTGTAATACTATACCTAATACAAAATACATTATGTAAAAAGTCAGCAGTTCTACTCATTCTCATGTTTCCATACTCTTTTCCTTTATTACCTATGCTAAAAGTCTCCATGTAATCATTTATTTGCTGCAGAAAATAATTTAAACATCAAACCTACTTTAAACTCTAACAATTTAGCATAAACTCAAATCCGAAGTTTTATATAATAAAAAGTTACAACGACTGTCATGCGACGGGCAAAAGAAAAGATTTAAAAAAATCGCATCAGCTTATGGAGCTCTAAAATAATAAGCTTTCAAATTAGCTGAATACCGTAAAACAGCAAATGGTAACACAGCTTCAAATAGTAGATCAGAAGTAATGCACAAAAGAAAAGTAAAAAACTGAAGTTGCAAACTTCCATGTAAAGATCAAACAGATTTTGCTCAACGGAAAAGTCGGCAACCCAGAAGCACAATATATAAGTGAAGTTGAATTGCAATAATTCATGTGCTATAATATGAACTTCCAAGTCGTCCACATTTCCAGTAAATCAAATCTGTGATGTGTAATTGTAAAGGTGTAACATGCACTTTGCTTTTGCCCACCTTGTGAGGATACCTCTCTAAACACTAACAAAACTATCTAGAGCAATTCCAAAATCTATGATAAAATAGACAAAAATAGCATTTCAATAAAGATTTTCAAAATGCGCAAAATCCGATTTTTTAAGGGTGCACAGAATATAACAGACCAAACAGATTTTGCTCAACGGAAAAGTCGGCAACTCAGAAGCACAATATATAAGTGTAATTGAATTGCAATAATTCATGTGCTATAATATGAACTTTCAAGTCGTCCACTCTTCCAGTAAATCAAATCAGTTGTGTTCATTTTTGCAAGAGTAACAGGCGCTTCCCTTTTCCTCACCTTCTATAAGGATGCCTCTCAAAAAACTAACAAAACTATCTAGAGCAATTCCAAAATCTATGATTAAATGCAAAAATAAATATGTCAATAATCCTTGTCAAACTGCGCAAAATCCAATATTAAAGCAAGGTACAGAATGGAATAGACCAAACAGATTTTGTTCAACGGAAAAGTCGGCAACTCAGAAGCACAATATATAAGTGTAGTTGAATTGCAATAATTCATGTGCTATAATATGAACTTCCAAGTCGTCCACTCTTCCAGTAAATCAAATCTGTAATGTGTAATTGTAAAGGTGTAACATGCACTTGTGAGGATATCTTTCAAGGAATACTAACAAAATTATCTCTTGGAATTCCGAAATCTCGATTAAATGCATAAAATAAATATTTCAATGGTCCTTGTCAGAATGTGCAGAATATTTTTTCAAAATATAATAACCAATAGTCAAATTTGATGCATATTTTATACATATAATATTTTGTTGGTATACATACGACAGTGATAGTGTCACCCTTTTTTAGATTGTTTAAATCGATTTAACATGACAAAAGATGTAGGAGCTGAAAACCTCTCACTATTTTCGAGGTCATACAGATATGCACAAGTGTACAATATTATTTTGTACGTACGCTTAAGATCCTCAAAGAAAAAAAACTGTTCTTATTTCTCTTGCAGTAGAGAGGACTTAAAAATAGGGATCATACACAACACACAGGCTTTCTGATTTCTTGTGTAGACTTGTCAATAACAAGGGTACTCTGTCTCTGTTGTTAGCCTGTACGTTGTACATTGTACGTCTTTCTCTCTTTCTTCTTTTCTGTCTTTCTTGTTCACCTTCTCGGGGAACAATTACTTGCACAAATCCATGTCATGTACATATATGTATGTATACATACACATTAGCTATAATACTACTCTAAACATTATATTTATTTTTTGAGTCTGTTCCTTATTATTTTGCTCCTATCATCAAGACATGTATGTATACAAAATACAAATCCATCAGAAGGGATTGAGTTGGGTCAGGATACAGCATTTAGAAAGAGAAAGAAAAGAGAGACAACAGATGAGACGAAGGAAAAAATCAAACCCCTAAATCTTGAACACCACAGACTTTCTGGCATCAACTTGAGCGACTTGAGCCTACCCATTACCCATTACTTACAATGTGTTGTGTGGTTCGGTTTGTGTTTTGTCCTACGATGGTGAGTCATATTCACCTTTCTCTAATTTGAACCTTGCATTGAGCCATGTACATAAACTTTATACCTGCAGTGATATTATACTGTTTAGGTCCAAAGAAAATAAACAAGTGGTTAACAGGTATATATGTATTATGCATGCTGTACTTTTTAACATCAAATCTTTGCAATGGATCGATTTCCTCGGATAGAAGACACAACACACATTTCCCTCGATGATGAATCTCCCAAGGTTTTTTATACTATGAGTAATCATCAACATCTGTGTATAATTCTGATGACAAAGATTCTGACTTCTAGGATATCTGGATATGATTGTGTAGTACATGCATATATTATTACTCCTTTGTGTAATTCTTCATTCCAGTATTATAACCATACTTATATTATTATATGCATAAGTACCGCAGTCTAGATCTCTGTACGTACGGACATAGAAAAATAGAACAGAGATATAAAAGAGAGATAATGATGACTATATAGTCATGATTATTACATATTTTGATTTTGTTCAAGTTCTGGATTTCTTAGCTTGGTTTGGATGATGACACATTCAGTATATCATTCAGCGTTCATGAAAGAAATCCCATAACAATCGTGAGTAGAAACGGAATGAAATAGCGGTTATGTTTGCAGGCTCACCAAGATGGTGAGACGATGAAAACACTTTCACCAAAATATTAGTCACCACAGTCAATAACTGTTTAACCAAATTGCAGGTAACTTTATGACAAGGCCCTGTTCCAGTTTCCAGTAATTTTTTTACCGTTGGGCTATGTTATTTCTATTAAGAACCAACGAATTACCTTCGTATGAATTCGGATCGTTTCCAATTTTCAATACAATCAACATAATATTATATTATTAATAAAACGTCTTTAAACTCGTAGTACAAAAGTTGATTCAAAGTGTATATCTGATTCTTTAAATAATAAATATTTAAATCACTTCAGAAAGTCCATCAAGTATAGACAAAAAAAAATCGTATATCTTGCTACCAAATTTAGGACGCCAATGAAGTCGCCGTCACTTTAGAAAAAAAATACTCTGAAGATAAAAGAACAATGAAGACTTAAGATTATATAATTTTGGCCCCTTGAAAAAACAAACGTTTTAAACTTAAACTCTATCGACGTGAACAACGTTTTTAGACTACACTTGAGCATCCCACAACGGAAACTTGAACAGAAGTATACATGTATTATTATACCCAACTTTTAACAAGTTGTAAGTAAACCCAAAATGTATTCTATGTTTTATAATACGGTTTAGGTTACAACACTTGTTACTACTTTTTTTGTAAATCAGAGTCGTAGTAAACAATATGTATATCGTATGTATATTATGTAGTCTAGACGAATATTCATATTAAGATTATTTATTGTATTTCATACACTATGTACATCCACCTTCATAATGCTTAGTATATCCTACAGTACACAGTTAGCTCTATAATACATCACATTAATATTTGTGTATTGTTATTCTTCTTTTACAAATCCAAAGAGCGATATAAAATACTACCAAACTACCAACGATAAGAGAGTAGGAGGCATGGGACTATTTTCTTTATGTACAAAAGTATAAAAACAACCAGTAATATGTAGGTGCATACATTTACTTTTAAGGTTTAACCTTACAATCTAAAGCGGTACACCATGCAGGTGGTTGACTATACCCCTCTCTTTTTCTCTATACTCCATACTCCATATGTACACATAAACATCATAGGAAACGACAAGGTACCATTGAATTTGAGAAAAACCATGTATTGAAAATCCTCGATTATAACATCACATTATGAAGAAAGAGAGGGTGTCCACTTTTGTGAGTAGCTGTATATTGTATATTATGGACGTTAGCTGATGAGCTACGACGCTATGACTCATACGATCAGTCCCAACCTTGGCAATCAAACATACAGCTATAAACCCTGTTTGCACCACCACAGGTGCATGTCTAAATCAATAAAAGGTAAACATTTCTTTAGTAGGTCTGTAAACTTTTAATATATCTGATAATGCAATATCCATTATGTATGATATAATATATGATATTATATCACTGTAAAGAAAAGGAGAAAATACTCACAATAGTTTCAATAGATTTTTATATCAAGTATCATTGCTAGATGACTAAACCTCAGCAGAAATTCTCTGTGATTGTATCATCCCGTTTATTATACGTCTTATTATCATAATAATTTATTTAATCTTGTACTAGTAAAAGTAATAAACTCTTCATTGTAACTGAATCAAACTTACAAAGTGTAAGCTAAAATTTCATTGTTGACTTTCACTTGTTCCAGCTATATACCATGCATATATATGTATACGTATAAAATTAAAATATGTATAGTCATGACTATACTATAGACTTAAGGACTGGTGAAAAGTATGACTGAAGAAAACTGAGAGTACACTACATTCTCTATAAACTACAAACAAGAACTGTGTACTTTTTTAGTTTTGCTTCCATAGTAGGCAGGCAGGCACTGCTTGATTACTCCTATAAATGTACATCAAATATGACTTCTGACTTCAAGACTGAAGTCTTGCTCTGTCATATACGAAAACTTGTATCCATTTTCACTGACTGTTCTTTAATCTTTAGTCAGCTTCGTACATTTGAAAGAGTTCAAAACCTCATGCTCAGACGTGGACGACAACAGTAATCCTGCACCATTCACACTGCACACATGATAGAGTATAAAGTATAATCAAATCAGTCATTAGATGTTAGACTTCATGTGGAGCTACCGTAGGTTTTGTTTTTTTTTTTCATGTTTTGTTCCATATATACAGCTACAGTATACAAAATCATAAACTGCTTATACTGTGATTAGACATAATGACAATGACTTTTTTATAGCAATACGAATGACACGTCTACTACTTTTTAAAAAATGTAACTTGCATTTTGATACTGCTTCTAACATTATTGCTATTGATGTATTCCAGTAGCGATCAGAAAAAACAAAATGCATCAGAACATTTGAAACTATGTTGCATGTCACGATTTCAAGAGACCTTCAAGTGTAATGCTTGAAACAATGGCATTTGATGTGTCATCTTGTCTACCACCGTTACAAATCCTTCTCAACACGTTATATTTACCAATAGAGAATCTGTTTGACTGGACACTGTGTCCACAATAGGTACTCGTGTACTTTTACTTTTTCTGTAGTGTATGGTGTTTAAGCATGATGATAATGATAAGCACCAAAACTTCCTACAACAGGCAACGATAACATAGTGAAGATACATAAATTGTTTTAAACATAAAGAAGTTCAATTTCATGCTCAAACTCTTCTAAATGGTGTCTTATATACATATCCATATAAAATTGTTCAGTTGACAAAATATAACATGGGCATTGACACAATATTTATGCGTATTCAGAATTGTACTTTTTTGTTTTGTTGAAAATATTGTTCAATGTATTATTTTCTATTTCTAACATATTCGGAATTAATTCCATAAAATATCAGGCGCCAAATATTTTATAAACTGAGACCGTATTCATTTTTTACAAGATCCTATAGATATTACATATTATTACCTAAACTTTCATCTTAAATTCATGCGTTGAAAATTGATAATGATATGGAGCTTCAAAAAGCACACATGTCTGTGAAATTAATTAAAATGGCAGCAAAAACTTGCCATGTGTGAATTATACAAGATTTGCTTTTCATTTGCAGCAAAAACACTTTGCACGCTTTGCTGCGCACGTACTTCTTATTTTTGACCACGTTTTGTACTTGATACCCAAGAAATTTAAACAGATTGACATTGACGCTTGAAGCCGACATATTGTTTTATAAAAGTATAATATAATATTTGCCGACTTCCAGAATTATTGTTAATACAACCAGTTGAGTACAATGACCAAAGATGAGTGGGATTTTGAATATGTACCGATGTACCAGCTGTGTGCTTCAAACTCTGGTGATCTAAGACACACAGGTGTTTTATTTTGCACATTATAATTTTTTTTTTCGCCCAAACTTCTATCTATGTATTCAGTCTGTTTACTCTTGCGCATCGAAATCGTGTACAAAAAAGTACAGTGTAATTACTTTAGGATCAGTTCATGTATTTATACTAGTATTAAAAAGGCACATATAGAGTAGTGCAGTGTTTGAGCACTAACTTGGCATGAATATCAAATGTCAAGGTTTGTGTTTTTTACAAATATTATAAGCGCATTTTGTAAGTTTGATATTTTGACACATGAAATCAACATGCCACATGAATCCTACTCTATACTGGTCAAATACAAATTTTACATGTTATCGTTCTTAGTTTTTTCTTGTAATGAAACGAACGTCTTGTGTCAGTCAACAAAGTGCCTTTTCATTTTAGAGATTAGATAATTGAGCTACAGCTTGTGAATCTTGTGATTTTATTCTTTGTCCAGACTAGCACAGAGGAAATGTGCATCTTTAGGATAAACCGTATGTTCAATCTACTTAACCTGAAATGTCTGTGACAAATATAATAATAATATAATATGACTTATTCAGTTGCCGTATGGCGTCAGCCTTTACAACAAAATTCATTTGACAATATAGTTTAAAAACGAGTCAAGTGATTGGTTGGTAGAAAAAAAGACTGCTTCTCAAAAACTAAAACAGAGATATTATATTATTTCCTTTTTTCTCGGTTGGTAGAAAAAAAGGCTGCTTCCGTAAAATAAAGTAGAAGTGACCAATAGCATATCTATAATAAAAATGACAAAACAAGGAATGCAACTCAAAAAGGTTGTGGAGTTCTTGAATATATTGTTTCTGTACTTTACTCATAAAATGTTATACGTATAGTTTCCTAAACTCTTATCATTCAAAATATATACTTTTGGGCTAGCAGTTTGCCTATTAATCTCTGGGCACTTGATCAATGATCATGTATCATTTGTTGCTTGTAAATAACATTGGCAAGAAGACATCATATCATAGACATAGACATAGACTTTCTGAGACAACAAGCCAGATACAACATGTACGTGTACTTTTGCAAAGTCATGCTTAGGGAAATGAGATCAATGAACTTATTTACACTTTATATATTTCTCTATATTTAGCTTTATAATTCAACATAGTCGAATGAAAAGGGTGTCCCAAAAAAGTATTAAGAGTTGTATAATAATCTATTTTGATCTATTAATCGATGAAAATCTTTTAATTGGATCTTTATTTGGCATCATGTCAAACATGTTTCCAAGTAAAAGAGTATATTCATGTATTGGCCTAAGTAGCATAAACAGATGTTTTGCCTTTTCATCCTCTCCACATTTCTATTTTTTATGGTTTTTGATCACTTACGCATACGGTATGATAAAATGCTGTTGCTATAAAGTTTGAGACATATTTATTCATGTTTGCAAAATAGCTTCCATGTCATTTTCACTTACTTTTACTACATGTAAGTATCACGCACTCGCACTTTTACGCATGGAAGAAATTTATATTTTCATAACATTCGTACACTAGCATGTGTGTAAAGAAACAACAATAAGATAATCCTGCATTTCCCTGTATACAAAAATAAATCCTTTGGTACAAATAACTTTTTCATGCATGCATGAAAAATCTTCCTTTGTACATAGTACATAGTACATACACACATACGTAATTTAACGGGTGAGAATTTAAAACTTTGTGATAGCAATTTATCATTTTCAGCACCACACCGATGAACATGTCATTGTGGTAATCTGAACCCAGTTGGCATGTATCCAATAAAATTTTTGCCATCATTTGGAAGTTAGCACTTTCTTATGTATAGTGTTCACGGGATGTTCAAGCATACATGTACAAGCTAAACAAACCAATACTACTACTAAAACGATAAGACGATGAAGATACGCAGTAGACTCTCTTTAGTTTTTAGTTTCTACTATCACAATATGTTCTAATACACTGTTAAGTTATTCACGCTTGTATTGATGTATCTAATGTGGAGTTTTCTTTTAATTCACAAGCTAGAATTAATTCTGAAATATTTTCATGTTTGGACATGTACGGATAATAAGAATCATAATCATAATAAAAGGTTATTATCATTAATAAAGATGCTTCATCATAAATTAGTTGCAAGAACCTTTAAAATTTTATGACTGCCCAATTAGATATCTGATTATGAGCATACTCAAAAGTAGCTTTTAGCATTTGACGCCTGCACTAGTTGTGATGATATAGGATAGCCGATATTATTACTCTCTATACTTATTATTCAAGTCATTGTAATTTTTGCGCAATATGTATCGATTTTAAAACGAAATTAATAAGATTTGTGGTTGAGTTTTTTCTGCAAGTACAACTTGCTTATTGCTTATAAGCAAAATTAATTAATAAGTACATGTGTATGTACACAAACGTTATACATTTCTATGCATAGTTAAATAAAAATAAGACTATGCAATATCAACCACAACATGTGAAATGAAAATAGGATACAAAACGTTTTCCATCTATGTACTATAATATTATATTCAGAGACAAAAAACGGAGGATGTCAATGAATCAACTATCAAAGTACATACAACTACATGGATACGTATACACAAATGAGCCAAGAAAAACTATCTATTCAAAATAGAACATAATAATCAGTCAGCAGTTTTACAGCTAGACGACTTGGCGACTAGTACACGTGTTTACTTATGCACATTCCGCATATATGTAAAATGTAGGTAAAACTTATGGCAAATTAGCAAACAGCACTTTTGTACATCTACATAATGATATAATATGAATATCATTTAAATGCATAAAGTATATACTTAAACTATAACCCTTTTGTTTGTAAAAAGTAGACTGTTAAAAAAAATTAAATGTTTTTAAAAGTGTCAAATACCAACAATGGTACGTCTACACTTTTTAAAGTATTAAACAGTCAATTAACTATGTCACATATACTTCAAAAATGTACTTTAAAAGTATATTCATAGCTCATGAACAAAAATTAATACGCAGTTTCAACCATTATAAAACGATAATTTCTTGAATAATGAAATTCGAGTCCAGAAGTCAAATGATAATTGTAGTTGAGTACGTTTTAAATCAAATTAAAATATAAAATAAAAGTGTGCATGTGTATACACCCTCTACTTGTATATTTTACATGTATAGGATATGTATATGTGTTTACATGTGTGTATTCACACAGATATACAGATATACGAGAAAATGTATAGCACATATAACATATAACATACACACAGTATGTATAGTATTATTATAATGTCTTTTTATATTTACGTCATGTTTCATGAGATATTGGATATTATACTGTTTAGTGTTTTTAAATACAAGTTACAAGGTTACGACTTGGTACTTGCACTGCGTTTGGCTTACAACCCTTAAAGGTACAAAATATATATGTATATATATCCAGATCAGCGTTGCTACCTCTACTCTATTTAGTGGTAGAGGCAAAATAGTGGCAGAGCCTCTGGAAAAATAGAGTTATTGGTAGTGGTATAGACAAACCAAAGTTGCTACTCTGATCCAGGATCCAGGTACAGTATTATCCAGCACAATACAAATACACGAATCGGAGGTCCTTTTTCTACTTTACATTCAATGCCCCTCGAACCATCATCGTAAGAGGGGTGGATGACAGACACCGTCATCTAACTTTGAATTCTATATACTAGAAAATATATATACTGGAACCTCATACCATCCCCAGTAAAGAATATATATAGAGAGAGAGAGAATAATAATAAAATCGCCTGGGTAAGTTGTGAGTAGTGTACAAGGAGAAACGTTCTGAATTCACAGTTTAGTTTGAAACTACCAGTCGAACCAAGCTAAGCTAGTGTCTAATATACACAACACGACAAGATAGACTAGACAGAGAGAGAGATAGTATACAAAACAAAATCCCCCTTCTTTTTGTCCTGCATACATTTATATAATACACACAACAAGAACATATAATCCTATCCAATACAAGTATATTCCAGTACTTCCGTATCGGGAGTCCTGCTACTCTTACTCACTTGCTCACTCACACTTACACGAGACCCACTCACTCTCTCTCTCGCTCTCAATCCTGGATAAGTATCGTATCATGTGTAGTAGTATAACCGGCTGGGACCAAAACAAAACTTTATCATTTGTGCGCTAACCTCGGACGTGTGTACACACGTTCATTACAACAGTGCAACAAAGCCAGTTTAACATTGAAAATTACAAACTACAAGTGTGTTCTATCACCTTTTCAAATAAAGACATACAAGTCAACAAATCTACAAACAAACTAAAAGTTAAAGTGCACTTTACAAGTTTACTTGTGTAAAGATAATTTTAAACACTGACAATTTTTTTTACATATTTTTCTAAAACAAAGTGTAGAAGTGTAAAAAAAAGAATAAAAATTATCAAAAAGAACGAAAGAAATAATCATCAACAAACTTCAATTTTTTGACTTTGACAAAAAGTCATTATATGGAGTTCAGTGCAAAGTTAAACTATAAGGACAAATTCTTTTTAGTTATGGCTATTCCAATTTACGTTCCAGATGGAATTGGTCCAGCTTCGGTTGATTCTAATAACAATAATGTCAACAATGTAAGAAGAAGGAGAAATATCAATAATAATAATAACCAACAAAACTTAACAGTGCCGAATAATAATAGTGGTAACACAAGCCATCAAGCCGTGAGTTTACCTCCATCTCCAGTTTCTCTAAGATCGTTCACTCATCACCTCATCACAGAGTTATATTCTTTATACACATCACATATGATGGGGAATCAAGAGGAACTTTCCTTGACGTCTGCTCAAGGTAAATACAATATTATTATTATTATCATCTTTTTATCAAAGTTTATATTATAAGGTATTTAACTTAAACTCATAAAGAGTTTTTTTTTGAAGTATATATACAATAATATTATAAGTACACAAGAAAGTGAATAACTATAAGGTGAAATATTCAAATGAGGAACAAAAACGTAAAGATTTCAGTGTCAATTGTGTATTAGTCATCATTCATGAATTCTTTCCATTCATTCTTGTTAGCAGTTCACGTTCAAAGTAAAACTATCGTAAAATTTACATAAGTTTGTAATAATATACAGTGTAATATACTCTGTACAGTGTGTAAAATGAGTTTGTTTGTTAATCACACTTACTTTTAGTTAGTGTTAGAAGGTATGTCGACCGACAATGAGTTTGACTTGTGAGAGCTTTGTTTGGCTTTGTTATTATTCAAACCACTTATAATAAAAAAAAGTATTCAAATATTTATTAAGTTATTCCTTGAAAGTTACATAATATTATGATGAGATACATAATAATATGTATAAATATATAAATATACTTTTCAAAAAGCCTACTTTTCCCCTTAAATATAGTGAAAAAAAATAACAAACCATAATGTATTTGTTTTTCCTTCTTTTTTTATTTTGAATAGATAATCAAAATGGAAATAGCTCAATAAGTACTTTACCAGATATAATCCAATGCCATAATGGAATTTCCTTAGATTTGACACTAGATTCCAGAACAAGACACCCTAGTAGTAACAACTCTATTCCTAATTCCACTGATAGTACTATGGGACCAGAAGACTCAGAAGACTGGACACTAGAGCTCAAAGTTCAAGTTCGATCACCCTGGCGTCAAACAGGAGTTGAACTTCGAATGATTGCCGATCGGTTCCAGTTAGAGGTACGTGTTTAAATAAATTCCCTTTACAGTAAATAGAGATATTACATAGTACACTGAAAGAATGTACTCTTATAATATCGAACTATAGAGAATAAAAAGCTAAAATATAGGATAAACTAAAAAAAAAAGACTAGAAGTTTACTTATCTTGAATTTGTAGACATCAAAAGAAATTCCAAAGGAAAATGTGGAATTATGATTTTAGATTTTTACACTTTCACTGTAAATATAAAAAAGAAAGACAAATATTATAGGTACTTGCTCTTTAATATTAAAGTTGAGATTTATAATATTATGTTATTTGTAAAGTTTAAATATTATACTGTATACTGTACTTACGTTGTAGTGTGTGTACACTGTACACAAGACTAGATACATATAACATATTTTAACTTCACATTACAACATTAAAAATAAATGAAGGAAGAAATTATAGTAACAATTAAAATAAAAACACTACTAAAAAATAAAAGACTTACCAAAAAACTTTTTTTCTGTTTGATTTTACAGAATGGCCGTAGACAATCCGCAACTCCTAGGTCATTAAAATGTAGTCTTCTTATCAGCTTCCCAACGGCAGCGATTGCTTGTCTAGGTATTGGGGTCGCATCACTGGCATGGCTAAGAAGACATTGACTAAACTATTTATCCAGTAGTTAATGCGACCACAATCAACACAATGACCACATTTTCCACTGCTGGGACCACTACAAATATGTTTTTTTTTCTCGTTTCACTTAGAAATTCACTGATTTTTAAAAATCCACAGCTTACACTATACACTAAATTTTATGATTATTATTTATTTCAATCGGTTTTTATATGTTATTATACACTATATACTAAATTATATTATTATTTTAGTTTTCGTTTTAGATATATTCAGACTATAGAGTTTTTATGTTATATTATTATTATTTTATTAGTTTTAGTTATAGTCAAAGACTAGAGTTTTTATAGTCCAAAACAATATTTTGAAAATATATTTATAAGAATATCTCCTTACTTTATACACGTAATCAAATCGTTTCTGATTGCGTGAACTGTTTAGTCTTGAAGTGATCTCCTGTTTTATTGCATTACTATATACAATTAAGGCCTGTGTACATATAATTCTAAAACATAACGTAAAGATTATGTAGTAAAAATTATACCCTGGTGTCTTTCATTAAACGCCTAAGGATTTGAATAAAGCTATGTATATATTATTGTATGTCGATACTAATGATATTGTATATATTTTATAGATTTAGAACTAACGAGAGTTATTTTGTATGTATCATTATATTTGTAATATGTAAATGACACTTATTTTACTTTGTTGACTTTATATTGGAAAAGTATATAAATATCTACATATATATACAGATGCTCGTATTTCTAACACTTCTTATTTTTCTACGCAAATTCTATACATTACATAAAAAACGTAATGCTGGAAAATTTACATAAGCACATAGAGAGAACAAGAAAGAAATAATATTTATGTATGGTCTTTCATTGAGCTTTTGAGTTACACACTACACACTGGTGAAAAATCTTGAATCCCTATAATATATTATATTATGTATAAAGTAGATATTATTATATTACTCCTATACAATTGTGATTTACTCACTATAATCGAAATAATATGTTCTTCTAGCAATACACTGGGAATTAAAACAATTTCTAAATTTACCTGTACCAATTATATAATAAATTGCTGTATAAACGAATACACTACTATGAATATATTTTATGTACGCTCTACGCTCCAATGAATAAAGTTTTGTAGAAAGATAAGCATAACCAGTAATTCACACTCCCGAAATATTTCAAACATTTGAGTATCTTGACAAGACTAATTTGTCCGAATTAAAATTATCTTTGCTTATATATACTTTTGTATTGCGTGTTTTTTGTATATTTCTTACCTACATACGGCGTATTTTGAATTTTGTAAAAACAAATGTAGTATTTTGTACTTAAATGTGACATTTGTAAACTGTATATCGTTAAACAAAAACAAATGTTTGGTTATATAAAATGTATAGTACTTATGTTATATTATATTTATACATATTGTAATATTAAACATTAAAATGGAGTATTTTATAAAAAAAAATGCCCAACAACCACCCATAGTCTTTCAATGTAGGTTATGTTAATTTCGAATTTCGAATAAAAGACAAGCCTTATATATGCAAAATATTACAACTAAAAAAAGTTAATTTGTCCAAAAAACACATTCCTTTTATTTGCATCGTTGTTTTCTCATCTTTAGCTCATCATACTCATGCTACGCATTATACCATATTATTGTCGTGTTTTATAGATGGATAAAGCCTAAAACATAATGGATGTTACTTACATCATAATTCACCATTGCATTAACTATTAACTATAGCTTTTCATTTTAAAAACATACATTTATACATCATCAGAATGAATTCACTTTGCAAAGGTTAGAGCCAATAACTATAACAAGTACTTACAGTTCCAACTTTGTATAATTGAAAAGCATTCAGACATTATATTATATATGTATGTATAAAATAGGACGACTGTGCAGGGATGAGGGATGATTCTCAACCCCGAGCCTCACCCACCAAGGAATCAACTCCATCTACTAAAAACTAAATGTACGACGAATCACCGATAAAAACGGAACGTTTTTTCCATGATCATTACGTAATAATCTAGATTCCTACTACCCATGATTGTTTTTCTAGCTTTGGTAATGCAAATTAGCTACATATTTTAGGTTCATGTTTGCACTGATTAATTATGTGGTCACTTGTTAACATATTATAGACAATGTATATTCAAATAAATAATATTGTAAGGAATTTATGCATCATAGCTACAGAGACCTTTGAACACATGCAATGTCATCACATATCACATCCACAAAAACAAATGATTCTCACTTATACTCTAAGGGAAAACATTCAGAACAAAGAAATCTACATATCTATGTTATACTCCAATATTTATTTTAACTCTAAAAGGCGTTTTAAAAATATCGAAAATCCAAATGTATATATATATTCAATCAGTAATGCACACATTCCGGTTGCTGATGACGTAAACAGATTGATTCAAGCGTTTAAAAGTAGAACATTGGATGTTACTCATACTATGAGTTACTGAGACTCAATATTCGTTTGTTATTTAATGCTGTGGTTCAAAATAGAAGGTGTAGATTAAGCTAAAACATTTATCACTTTGTTATTTTTAGAAACACAAATATTATGAATCTCAGGTTAAGGACACCTGGAAAAAAATAGTTTTGAAGTACATATTAAAACACAAATATACATAATATATACATGACTTTAACTGTGTTATTAATCTATAAATATTGCAGAGTATTCATATGATCAGTGATTTTTTACATGTTGCTCCCATTTCATATTTGCATTATAATGGTCTCCAGGATTATATTTAATAGACAAAAACAAAATACCACTACCATGACTAAAGGCTTTGGATGTCACCAGACTGTTTGGTACCAGAAATTTACTCTCATCTCAATGCTACATGGACCATGTATATATATAGCATTTATCAGAAAAGAACAAGTTTTATCGTTTTTTTACTTCCCAAAACTTTAAAATTACGTGCATAAATATCTCTAATCTCCAGTCTCAGCGGAATAGTATGGTAAAAATGTAGTTCAGTAGTGCATTTATTCATTGCTGACTACACATTGTAATCTACAGCACTATAGATAAAAGTGAACAAAAAAGAAAAACACCGTGATAACAAAATTGACTCACAATATATATATATATGTATGTATGTACTTACATGTTCCCATCCGTTATTCGTAGTTACGTATCGTTTTGCTACTGTTATGACTTATGATACAAGAAAAAATGTAGAGGACATATTTTACGAAAACAAATTGCTTTAATGTGCGTAAAAACATGATGATTAATTTGTTCAAAGTTCGTAGTATTGTATATTACATTATGTTTAAGTTCATAATTATCATTATGTTATGTGCTAAAATCTACCTATCGATTTCATATTATTTTACGAAACATCACATGACTACATATATATGAATAAGTTTAGACGGTAATAGATAAGAGTAAGAATCATAATACGAAACAACAAAAGTACATTAATAAGCAAAAGAAATATTTTAACTAACCTTGTAGAAAAAATGAACAATGATTTACCTACATGAAAAGAATTTTCAACAGTTTAACAATAGATTAATCTTCACTACTATCTTCATTCGATGATGACTCTAACTTTGAAGGTTGACAGGAAGCGGTTTTTTTAGCTACATTTTTTCGAACAGGTACAATATCATCATCTTCATCAGAATCGGATAGTTTCGGTCGTTTGATTGGTAAAGAGTTGCAATTATTCGACGTTACGTTTGACTTACGTTGTGTTTTCAGTGCTGTAAAATTTTCATGAATAAAGATTGGTTACAATTCTGATCATATTATACTTACATATGTATAATACATTATGCATATTGTATAATATTGCATATGATAAATATTAAATATATTTAAAAAAATGTAGTTTTACAACGTAAAATAATTATGTATTATTAGTAGTAAAACTGAAAAGATTTTCAGTCTAATATTATTACTCTCTGCTTCATAGTAATAATACATAATAATACATATAAAATATATAATAACAAAAAACAACAACTTTAAAAGGTATAACCAAAAATCAAGTTAAGTCTTACCATTCTGATAGTCAAAAAATAACTCTTGGCCTTTTTTGATATCTTCAATAGCATATAGAGCAATTCTACTATCACCTGCAAAAATGGAGGAACATTTAATTAATGTTGAGGACCTGAAAGCTGGTACATGTGGTTACATCAATGTAATTGTACAAATTGTGATTTTCTAACTAATGTCTTATTTCACTTCATAATGTAATTGATTACATATATTATATTATATTACCGTAATAAATGAATATTTTCAAATTTAAAAAAAAGAAACCAGGTATTAATTTATATGTCAACTCACCGTAGACATACTTCCTCGAAGCTTTTGTGTTGGCCTTAGTGGTAGAAGAACTAGAATTTATGAATCGAAGTGCATTTCCAAAGTGCATGCTGTCAATAGATTCAGCTGAAAGAAAGGATATGTATAGTTGTCATAAAACTGTAAAATATTTATACTAGATTATAAAACAATTATAATTTATAATACTCTCTCAGAATACTGAAACTTAATAAAAAAAAACAAATGTACAAAAATATATTATAATATGCACCTTTATTCCTCTCAAATAAATATGTCGACTGTATTTGATTATAACGGTCTGAACGACGATCTGTTTCTTGATTTGATATAATTTCTCCCACATATTCACCTACAAAATCTCCTGAAATATATATAATAACAGAAAAAAGAGAAATATAGTAGTTGAACCTTTTGTTTTTTTTAATATCACAAGAACATTTATGTATGTCTTAAAACACTGAAACCGAACCTTTCTTCAAATCTTCATCACCAAATAATCCAGTTCCATGTACTTTGGAAGGTTTTTGGATAACCTTTTTTCCTATAAAGAATTTCAATATTGAAATATTTAACTGAATTATTTAGAAAATTATACAATATTTATACAAGATTACCATAATTTTAATAATTTTACCATTTATATGAGCATAAAAAGGTTTACTTTATTTTTAGAGGTAAATATATTTTAATTCACTGAAGGTAATATAAAAAGAATGCTAAACTATTAAAATTTGTACCTTTTTTGGTTTGAATGTCTACATTTTTACACTTTATTGTAGATGCAGATGAATCTTCTTGGCCAATACCACATCGACACAAATCAATATCACATTCTCTCCCGGCAGACCGACAGCTACATATTATAGAATTTTGTTATTATGATAAAAAAGTTTTTATTTATCGTCTGTTTGCATATTTCATTATTATATGGGTTTTTATAACTAAGCTTTTAAATGTTTTAGTAATTTAATGAAAAAACCAAACCTGCATGAATTCGTCACGCAACAATTGGCTGAATAACATGTACATCCAGGAAATCTAATTGAGCATTTGATATTTTCCATAGTTGCACAACAGCAAAATTTTTCACATGGTACTTTTTTCTTCATACAATAACAGTCATCATTACAGTTCTTCCCTGGATGAAAGCAAGGTATATACCTTGGAACAGACCGGTCTTCTACTGGCAGAGCAACGTCTAGTTCCTTTTTATCACGAACTGTTAACCATGTATTCATAGTTTTTCCAGTTGCTCTTTTTAATTGCTTTGGTTTCTTTAATACCATATTCTTTGGAAAATTTTCAGGATGCAAATCAATGTACTGTTTAACCTAAAACAAATCAACCAAAAAGCAGAAGTACTATTAAAATAATATCATCAAAAACTTTGTTTAGTAGGATGAAATATTTGTAAATATTTGTAATAAGATTTAAACACAATGACATGCAAACTGTGTGTACACAATAAATAAAAAGTCATCATCATGCCGTTCTGGAAAATGAGTTTAATAAATTTTCCTATAATGTGCTTACCTGCTTACAATTCTTCGTTACTAATATTATTGCTATTGTACAGAAATTGTAAGGAAAAGCTTTATACAGAGCATCAAGCTGAGTAATTTCTTCAGTAGACCATATTTTGGATTCAACCGATGAAGAAGAATCCTGTTCAGATTCATCACTGAAGTTTTCATCAGAACAAATAGGGGAATATAAACCCCGATCCACATCTCCATTGTT
The DNA here is from genome assembly GCA_034698265.1 of Sminthurinus aureus. Classification (NCBI taxonomy): domain Eukaryota; kingdom Metazoa; phylum Arthropoda; class Collembola; order Symphypleona; family Katiannidae; genus Sminthurinus; species Sminthurinus aureus. Next base: position 53,360 of record JAQGBH010000019.1, read on the forward strand.
TAGTTTCTAAAATAAGAATAGAATAGAATGTAACAGTAAAATACAAAACAATGCTTAGATTAAAGATTAAATTACAGCATAGCAATCATTTAATATAACTTGTTATTTTTGTGATGGTCTTATTTTAAAGTTTTAAAATTTTCTTACCACTAAATCTGCATTATAACTGGGTTTTGCCGAATATTTTCTTCTTGAAACGACTTCATTTTCATCTGATGAAGCGGACGAACAATCATCAAGCTCAATTACTTCTCTATCCTAATTATTGGGTAGAAACAACAAATAATAAACAAAACGGTTGAGAGTTATTATTGTATAAAAAGTATAACGCAAATTTCTGAGAACAACACAAGCAATACAAATAATAAAAATTATTATTATTATTTCAATTCAATCACGTGATTTTAACCTTATTTGTATTTCTAGAAATTTCAGGTAGTTCATCCCATTGATTACTGCGTAGTGGAATTTTAGTATTTTCTATGAATATTTTCTTTGGTTTTAGCATAGATGATGACAATAATACTGTAGATGAGGAGGTTACTACTTTTTCCACTTCTTTTTCTTCTTCTTCTTCTGAATCACTTGAAGAACAACCAGATGATCTATCTAACTTGATACCTGATGAATCCATCTCATCGTGACTCACCGAGCCCTATATTGGAAAAGAAAAAAGATTAGTTAGTGATACTGTTTTTCTGACAAAAATATTTGTTTATGTTTCTTTTATTGAGTTTTTTTATTGTTTTTTTAAATAAATAAATAGATATTATTAAAAATAATTAAAAACTTTTGTCACGACAAAAACTGACCTCAGAATGTATATAACAATTTTTATTACATGGTTTGGGAGGATTTTTGTTCATAATTTCTGGACGAGAAACACAGGCCTCTAGTCGTACCTTTTCCTTGTCGGCTAAAGAATTAAAGAAAAAGTAAAAGTACTATGATATTATTGTAGTATTATTATTATACTGTCCTTTTTTCTTATTTCATGCCATGCAGCAGCAATATAGTAGCTACCATGTGAACATGTTAATTTAAAAAGACCCTTTCCACAAAAGCTTATTTTACAACCTTATTATATAAATCTAGAATATAATATGTACTTACAATGAACGAGACAACCGTATACATGACAGCGACGACAGAATAGTTTATGATACCGGCTAATGCTTAGGGTATTTTTGTTATTGCTATCTTGAGATTTCCTTCCACGTGTTAAATGTGTATACCTAGTAAAAGAGGTTATTAAAAAGTATTTACTTTATTTTCTTAAATTATTAGAGTACATGATACTGTAAAATTTATAGTATTATAATAATATTATTATTTACTATAGTACAACATGATATTATAATAGCATTGACTGTTTTGTACTTGTAATACTGATTTTTTACTTTTACTTACCAGTCTTTTAATTTGTATGGAGGTAAATCAGAACCTGGAAACATACTTGAGATAGTATTGAATACACCTAAACTTGTAATTTCAGAAATAGGAGGATTTTCCATTAAAACTACACCATTATTTGAAGTCTTAAACTTGTTGTATAAACAATTGACAAGTTTAATCAAGAGTTGCTGATCCCTAATAATATCAAGAGAATATTTTTTTTCTTGGTCAACTTTTTTAATCTTAAACTCATTAACACTATCATCTTCATCGTCTTCATAGTCACTTTCATCACTGTCTTTATCATTTTCATCCAATGGTGCTTTTTTCCACAGTCGAATATTATTTGGGATCTCATTCCAACGTGTTCCTAATGGTCCTCTTTTCACTGATGGACACATCAAAACTTCTCGATTGTAATGTGTGGTACCCTGATCCTTACTTGTAATTTTAAACTGGAATTTTTTAGTATAAGGTTTTTTAATAGAGTCTGATGTTGATGATGATGATGGGGTTTTCAACATTAATGACAAATCATTTTGTGCTCGTGTCCTACAATAGGTTTCTTCTATATTGATGAAATGTAAAAAAAAATCCAACAAAAAGTAAAGCAAGCTTCAAACAAATATATATTATTAATTATTATGTATTATATGTTATATGTATGCATTACATAATATTATTGTATCGGAAAATGTAATAGTTATAAATTATATCACTGATAATTGATAATTAATTAACTAAAATAAAACTTACCACTCAACAGTTCATCAATTTGTTCACACCATGATTCCCTGTTTTCATCCCAGAGTTTATTGTTTTCATTTTGACGTTCTTGAACTAACTTATCGTAATCAAGTTTAAAAATATCCATGTTTAATTCTTGATCCAAGTATTCTATTTTATTCAGATCCAAAAACTTTAAAAGGATTCCCGTATGCAAAATTCTGAATAATTAACATGTAAAAAAAAATCACAAATTGAAATAGGTTCGATTTTAGATTTTAGGTAAAGAATAAAATAAAGTTTTCTTTTACTATAATATGTTGAAAGCACGTTCTTACTAAATAAATTAATAGCAGTTTGTAATAATAAAGTGTACAACATCTGTTGAAAAATTACCTGATTTCTGCATATCTGCCACTATATTCACTGTTCTGCTTAGAATTTTAACAAATGATTTTTTGAGTTCTTGTTCATGCAAGTCCGCGTGTATGTATGCAAAAAATTTACATTTCTGTCATCGATTAGATTATCATGCAAATTAATTTTATGTAAAATTCTATTTTATTTAAGTCTTTTCCATAATATATTTTAATATGCTTATTTTTTCAAGTACATAATAGTATTAAAATGATTTACCGAACAAATGTAATTAATAATACTCCCAATTTACTTCCATGCTATTGTAAATAGTAAATACTTTGTTATGTTTTCTTCAGGATGAGACATTCTATTTTTCTTATGTATAGAGCCTTTGGTACAAACATGTAAAGGGTATGAAACGGAGTTTTTGTCGTAAAATTTTCAAGAGCCACACAATCATAAAATACAAAACACTAAAAATGGAAAAAAATTCCAATAATTTGTTACTTGTTTAAATTAATAATGTTGTAAATATGCACTCACGTTTATAAGCAATTCTAGCAAGTGCAAAATTTTTGCATTTTTTTTTCATTTAAATGCTATAGAGCAGCCACAACAGGAAATAATTACAAAAAAACGGAATTCCTAATTCCTTACATCTATAATTTCAACTTTTTAACTGTTTTATTATGTTTCAAAATTCTGAAAAATAAGTGATCATTGATGTAACGGTCTTAAAAAGATTTGGGCAGTATAACAATATTCAAGAATAAAAATATAAATATTTCCATTCTAGTGTACAAGTGAAAGTGAAAGCCAGTTGATTTACGGCCGTGTGTGGTATATGGTAAACATGAAAATACATATTTTCCTCGCCTGTACATCCTCTACAGCATATTTTTTTAGGCCTATGTATGCATAGAGTATAGAGCTTTATGAAACACACACAGAGACAGACACAAGTTGAGTGAGTATGGTGAGTAGCCCATAAATTCTGATCTCAACACTTGGTTTCTTGACTTACCCTGGAATTCAACAAAATACGATACAGAAAAGATGTTCATCTTCCTGTAATAGGGGTAGCAATTTTTCTCTCCCTCTTTACGCGTTCTCCAACTTTTCTAGCAATCTTTCTTTCTTTCTTCCAAGTTGAAGACAAGACGGAAACAATGAGGGGGAATGTATCTAGCACTTGAGTGTCATTTACCTCTCTACTCTAAACACATAGCTGCATCTAGTATCTAGTATCTATGTATAGATTCTCACGTACACAAACACAGGAATGATACATATATGTATGTGTCTAAATACTGAAGAAAGTATAAAAGAACTCCTTTCGGATTTCCTGTGGTGAAATACGACTGCTGGACTAATCTTCTCAAATTCCAATCCTTCGTATACATGTATGTATTCACTTTATTGAAACCTAAACTCGGGCTCGATTTGCCAGTACCATATTTGTACTTTTGGATGCAAGACATTTTATATTTGTATTGTACTTTACACCTACATCTACTTATATTGTACAAACTACAAGTGTGGGTTGTAATATGTATAATGTACAGTATAGTGGATACGGAATGATACATGTAAATAATGAAATAAAAGAAGTTCTCCACAATATAAAGTGACAGAGTCTGATATCTTCTTCTTATTAGTTTCGACACATGTATAGGGATTTGCTGCGGTGAATCTGGTGGTAAAAGCTATTCATTTTCTTGTTCTCCGAGATAAATTTAAGCCGTTGTGTTATACCTTGCAATATACATATTTCTCTATGTACTCTAAGGTGGAAACTTCTAACTTGTATTCTTTCCAAGGTAGAGAATATGTGTATGTAGAAAACAAGTAGGATTAACTTGTTAAGTTTCTTCCTTATTTTTCATGCACACATAATATGTATGTTGTATGTAGTATGTGGAAAGTGCATACTTACACAATAAAGGTTAGTACTTTCACTTTCTATTTGTTTCGTATACTTGTTCAATCATGATTGTAACATCCATTTAATCATTATTATGGAACTCGTTTAAATTTAAAATGATTCATTCTCTAATTACTCATCACTGATGAATCATCAATCAATCACCTTCGATTCCGCAGCCAGAAGTACCAACACAATTTATGGTACAATTATTATTGAAACTGTGGTATGAGCATTGAAGGACTATCAGAGTTCAAAGTATACTTAAAGTCTAGCTTTTACGTTATTGTTTACGATATCAATATACATGAAAAGAGTTCTTTTTGAGCTTGAAGTAAAATGTTTTGTCGTATATGCTTAAATCTGGATGTGTTCTCTGTTTTCGCAGTTCATATTTTATGGAGATGCTTTTTAGTTGTTTATTGTCTGTCCAGAGCATGAGATTTGCGCGTTGTGCAAGCTACAAAAAATTCAGGAAGTCTTCCAATGGATTTGGTCATTAACTTCAATTCATTGTGTGTCGTAAAATGTTCATAAATGAAAACCCTTTTTTTAAGTTTCTTTGCCCTGGAATGTATGACTTGGAGCTTGTGAGCACAATTTTTTTCACTATTGGTTGGTTATTATTGTTAGTATTATTAGCCGTCGTCGTACTAGTCAGATGCGACATAGGAAAAGATAGCAATGATGCTAACTGTCTAAAAATATAATAAAAAAAGCTGATATTTTTTTTTATATAAATCTAATGTAAGACTGTAAACACAAAGTAGATCCATGTTTACTATATCCACACAGACACAGCTCTCAAGTAAAAAGTGTTTTCCGTTGTCCATCCATGCTTTTGTTGTCAAACATAAATTTTACAGTCATAAAATACTTTTGTAGTAGTAATAATGAAATTGAAAATGGAGAAACTGATTTTAAAATGGCATTATTGTCATCACCATTGGCATATTTGAAATTATGAGGAAGGAAAAAAAGTACAATACGGGTACAGTGTACAGTGATTCAAACGCGTGAACAAGGATTACCCTTTCACTTTCGACCCTACATCATTTCCACAAGATAAAGCACAAATAACATTGTGCTTGCACGAGTTTACTGTAAATGCATGTACACATCAAGTGCAAAAATTCTTAGGGCTTCAAAAAGTTATTGTTTTCAAAGAAGCATCAATGAAAAATAGACCTTTCATAAATTTTCAGTCTAAAACCTAAAACTTTGTTTCTGTTGGATTTTACATTTCCTGTCAAATGTAAAAATATCGCTTCACATATCTACTTTCATAGAACATGACGTTAAATATTACGTTAGATAGTTCCATGTTTTTGATTTTTATGTACTTTAATGAGTGCAGTACCTATATATAAATACATACAAATAAATGTATTTGCTGCGAGTGTTTTTACAAACGTGTGTATTGTGTGCGTATATACTATACACATATAGTGCATATTTACGTATTCAATAACCAGCAGAGACACACACGATTCACATTTCATATGGAACAATGACTAATAGCGCTTTAAACTCAAAAGTGGTATGTAAAAACCTATAGAATCGGGTGTTTTACCCAGCGTGTATCTGTTGTATGAACATACAACAGATATCAATTTGAAACCCTTTTGTATATTGTACGCTATTTTGTGTTTTTGTCCATGTTGTATGGTTGATGTGTACCCATCGGTCGATCATTCACTGATTTTATTTATTATCCAATGTTTGTATTGTATTTAATTTCTATTTAATACATGAAATTTAAAGAAGCACCCTGATGATATCATGGTGTGAAAAGTAAACTCTGTCTCTAACTCTCACTCATTCTCTCGCTTCACTCGCTCGCTCATTCCACATTCTACATTCTACATGTCTACCCAAACTCAATGAACTTGAAACACAGAACACACACAAGGAGGAGGGTGTTGTGACCACCGCAAGTAAAAAAACTAGTATTTGAAGTTATGCTTAACCTGATAGACATCATATTATTGTACATAATACATCCACAAACATTTGAGTATTAAGTATAAGTATATTTTACTACAATGTAATTTGAATCGATTGTATTTTTTATCAATTTGGATTATAATTTAAATATTCTCATGTCTTTTCATCATCCTACAAAAATTATCATATCCTAATATTCTAATACCCATCAGTAATCAAAAGGAAGGCATAAATGTCATTATGATCATTAGTATGTTATCGACTTGTCCACTCTGTCTCTTTTATTCAACATGTCACCTATCCGCTTTCCATTAAAGGTTTGACTGTTGTTTGTAACAGATTTTGGCATATATACATGGTGTGTAAATAGTAAATAGAAATAATATCAAATTTAGATAATTACTTGAGTATAGTAAAACGAAGGAGCTACCACTTAGTAAACTATGAGAAAAAGTACGATATTGGTACTCAGAATGAAGCAAGGTTTGCTCAGGTCATAGCTATTCTTTTCTTTTTATGTGCATGCCAATCAGTACACACAATACATATGTGCATACCAATACATACACATTCACATATGTATTTAAAGCTCCATTACAAAGATAGCAATTGAAATGAAACCGAGTGTGAATATGAAAATTGAAAATGGAATATCTCATTCGGTTTTATTACAAGGAATATCGGGGCTCACTTTAAAGTCAGAGTTATGCTTTAGAGCTTTTATGGCCATTGTTACAGTTGGCTCAACTCCTCCTTTTCTCTCTTTACACACTCATGTACATATGGATATATGATCCTATAAAATGTATTATGTCGTCTGTAGGAATGGGAAAAGGTTATGTATCAAAAAGAAGATTGAAAAAGTAGGAATCCGCCGCTTTGATTTTAGCCACATATGGAAAAATATTTACGCCTTCTTTAAATTTTTTTTATTGAATTTTTTAATAAAAAGGGCAACATAAAAGCAACTGTCTCATTTAAGTACAAGTATTGTCTCCTAAATGAGAAATGGTGTGAGTCGCACTTCAAATCACATGGATATTTTCCATTGCTAATGGATTTTTGACTTCCCCTCAAATTTATGGTGTTGTGTACTATTCACGGGTTTGTATTTTGTATATACAGAATCTGTATATTGTAAAGTGTTTATACCTTTGAAAAAATATCATATCTGTACAATCTAGTTTTAAATTCTATTATTTATAGAACACAATATTCTTTCTGGCGAATTTTGCCTTAACTTGTATTTATTTGCCCGATTAGCTTTTGCTGATATCTACAGTATAGTGTTGGATTTTAGTTTTCAGTTGTCAGATCAGTAATTTTTACTTTAGTGTATATTCTGCTTGTGTTTTTTTCGGTCCTTTGCTCATCTACTTTAGATTTGAAAGAGCATTTGGAAACCTCGAATTAGAGCATGTTTTAAAGTATTAAGTTCTATCATTTTCTTGGTTCTGCTGTTATAAACTGTAGTACAGAGTACAAAGTCACTAAAACAGTTCACTAGTGTATTTTGATACTGAGTTGCGAGAGGCATATAGAATATATAAAGATCAGTGTTCAATAAATATTCTGCTCTACATATATTCTATATTCTGCTCTAGAGTCGAGTACACTCTGACATTTTCTTGTCTACTCATTCCACGCATACATTTAAAGAGCTTTAATAACTTTTACATGATGTGATATACGACTGACGAAGAATGAGACAAAGTAAGAAAGTAATATTTTGTCACTTTACTCACTTGTCTCAAAAAATAGTGCAAACAAATGTGAACTAAAATAAGCAGACACAATACACACTACACACTAGACACAGTCTCAAATCTCAAACTTTCACATGTGCTCATGTGAATAATGTGAACATTGAACATACAGTCTAAATAAAGTTTCCTCTTTTGAGAAAATCTTTAATGAGAGCTTGTTGAGGTCAACTGCTTTGAACTTGTCTGGTAAAATAAATCAATGACTTTGGTGTACCACGCACAAATATTTCACAGCATCCTATACAATTCACCATAAATTAGTTGACGAAAAGACATATATTGTGTGTACATTGTACATTGTACGTTGTACGGAGGAAGCATAATGATAGCTCTTTGTTTCCATGATGTACTCATGTTCCACTGTTTACAAACATATAGACAATCTGTTATTCCTCCACTGACCCTAGTCAAATGTATGGTATTCTGGATTCTGGATATGTGTGCAAAAAGTACATGCCCACATTTACTTTGTGACTAAATTTGAATTTTGAATATTTTAAGAACAGTGTAAAGGAAAAATCAAGAAACATACCCATAGGATTATCATGTGTTCAAAGTTTTTCAATGTTTAAAATGACAATATTCCAGAGCGGTGAGCATGTAATAGGATATGCTTGACTAAACATACAAAATACAAGTCTGGAAATTTTTAAAACAAGTATGTTAGCAAAATACTTTCTGTAAAAATAAAAATAAAATTTTGCTCTGTCAATAAAAAATTTTACGATGGTGTAGCAATGTTGTACCAACCGAACTATGTATGTATCGTATATTCATGCTCAAATCTCAGAGCTCAAATGGAAGTCTTGGAGAAAGTTACAAATGATTGTGTTGTTTAGAACTCTGCTTCTTCCATGATACTTCATTATTACACATTATACATGTGAAACATTTGGCTGCTCAGACTTCAAACACGTGAATGAGACCTATTACCTGCCAACAGACCTACATTATGGGTTACGGGCTATTTACACGAGAGTTTCAGTCCTTTGTCAAGATGCTACTTTACTTTTTCCACCCCTTGTCATTAGACATTAGACAACGTGTCGCTATTTGTTTCTTTCACACTAACATTTCCCCTTTTGTCTGCCGTTTCTTTGCTTTAAAACCTAAAAGTCATGTCTATATCCAGAGACAACGAATGAAGAAACTGTTACCACACTTATAAACTTTTATTTTCCTCCTTTCAGGACTACAACAATGATTGCATGCTGTATGCCTAATTCTTTGTGTGTACATTGTACATTATACATTGTACATGTGTCTTATCCAAAACAAGCTTTGGAGAAGACAACAAAACTGTAACTGTCAGATTTGCTTCAGTGCAAAATTTTATTTTTCTCCCTTTTCTTTCTCCTTCTCATTTTTCTTTTGATTTCGTGATTCTTGCAACTGCCGGATTGGTCTGTGTATTAAGTATACATAGGCAACGTCTAGTTATTTACCGAATTTGTACATGAGAAAAACTTAAATCAATACGAATTAAAATGTACACACTTTTATGGTATCCCTTGTGGTTTTTTATTATGAAATAGTTCCACTTGAATAAGTTTTTCTCTGACAAGACAATCAAACATACGTCAATAAAGTCGGTGGGTTTGTTTTTAAAAATATTTTGTATTTGATTTTGATTTTATGTGTTTGTCAAGTGCTGTCTAGCTAAAATCTAAAATATGAAAACTATAAATTTCATAAATTTCATATATTTTAAAAACAGTGGGAAATGGGATACGGAAATACCCAAAAACTTCATGCACACTGATTTTTATAAAGTATAACAAATATGTACAATATACTTTGTACACACTTAAATGCATGTGAGTGTGTGTGTCCTGTGATTTTTTGTACTATCCATGTACCATGATTTACTTTTAAATAAAAAATATCGGTATTAAAAGAATAGAGGAGGATTTTATTTGTTATGATAGTTCTATGGGAAAGGTTATATATACATGTGCGGCAATTTAATGCGGCGGTCGTGGTTTTGGCTGATCCGATTTATGTAATGTAGAAACAACAAACACGGTCTTTTTCTATTTCTATTGCTGGTTGGTACAACCCACTTTTTTATAGAAAAAAGACAAGGGTCGCTTTAAAAAAGAATTAATGGGCGATTATTTGGAATTCATAGTTCATAGAAACTTTGATGAATTCAACACCAGTAAAAAATCTCGTGTACTCGTACTCACACTCTACACTCTACATATACAATATATTTGAACAATACTTATAACTTATAATGCACATGTATAATACTGAATAGTAAGTATTATCTATACACATAAATTCATACCGAATGAAACTAAAAGTACAACATACAACATGTACATTATCCTAATAAAGTTGTACACTGTACAATGTACATACACTTACACTTGGCAGCTCTTAAATGTACAAAAAAGTACACATTATGTGTGTGATATGATAATACTTTGGATTAAAGCTTAGGTAGCAACTTCACAGGCTCAAGGCTCATGGCTCAGGCTCAAGATGCCACCCTTCTCATCAACATCATATCGGTCTCACGGAGCAGTACATATTATATTATATTGAACTGTACTACCACCAATGCATTTGTACTTTTGCATTGAAACACTGACTAGTGACTATATTACCTACATATTACACATATATTATAGTACATAATGATGTATTGTATTTCACCATGTACTTTTCGCCTCGTTTGTCATTCATTCGTCAGCCGAATTGCTGTGTATATGGAATGACGACTATACTATGTACTATACACCATACACAATATACAAGGTATGAGATAAAAGGTATGTGCATAAAACTGAAACGTAGCTCTAAGTACATGTCAAAGACGCCACGCGTATCAACGTTTTTACTTACCATTGTGAATTGTAAACTCGTATGAGATGACAGCCCAGATCAAAAAACGATGGGTGTTTGCTTATTTTTCTGTGTGTACGGTGTACGTGTAATGTGAATGTGAATGTGTGTAAAAGCAGCGGGTATTTGTCACTCGTCCATTCTGAGTATATTTGTTTGGTTTTTGGTATGAAAGGGTTCCAATTACATGGATTTCGTTTATTATCCAAATGATCACTCCTCTTTCGCCCTTATACTACTTTGTACTTTATACTACCTTGGTGAATATATATTATTGAGAGAGCTATCTAAAACTATGATGCACAAAATATGACAAAGGAGAATCACAATTAAGAATTAAGAATAAAACCTATGCATAAAAGTGTCATGTAAATAGTAAAAGTGCTCTTACATGTACAATGTACATTGTACATTGTATGCTGATATAAAATGGATGAATGTGTTGATGTCGAGTCTCATTGATATTTTGGCACATCGCCCACAGTCATTTTATTTCTTTGTCATGTCTATGTTTGTTATTTTTCTCGCTGTGTGTCGGTGTGTGACTGTCTTTTTCCAAATCATGATAATCATGAGAAAATACTAATCGCAAAATCGTCCTGTTGCTACCGCTAATGTTATATGTATTTTGTACATCATTGTGCATGCGTCGTGCATCATATGAGTTACACAAAGTACGAAAGACGATATGTATTACCTTCTTGCTCACAACTCATAACTTACAATAAGTATAGTAATCAAGTATATGAATAAACCTATACAATATAGAATCCAGACTTTAGATATTCACTTTATGTGTGGATGTTGCTTGAACCGGGTGATTCGACAGTGGTAATTCTATGCATTTGCATTTCCGACGGTCATTTCAATTCAAGGTCACGTGTCCAAGGAGATGGAGATGGAGAAACGCATATATGGGCTCGGCTCCCTGATTGCTAACACTTTGAATGATAATAACAGATCGGATTACATTCTCCGATATCCTGTTTGCCCATTGTGTACGTATTTTTGCCACGAAAGGCTTGGCATTTGATGTCAGTCTGTTCCGAGGAGTTGTGTGTTGTGTGTTCTGTGTGAAGGAAAAACAACAAGTTCACGTGCCGTCAACGCAAAGCTGATTGCATCTATCTTGCGTTTTTTCAGTGTGTGGTGTGTGTAATCAAAAAATATGTTTGCTGTATTTTGTATTCTATCCGAATTTACATTTCTCCCCATGATTTTTTTCACATCTATTTAAAATAATATCATGTAATGTGCAATGTGAATTACATGATGTGATATGGAATTGTTTTGTCATTAGAAGATCGGTTGATTGTTGATTTGAAAGAATTTTGACTAAAAGTTTGTGAATTTAATTTTAGAACCCAGAGTTTTATTTTAGTTCACACTGTGTATATTCGACAGTGTGCATGTACTGTATGCTGCAAGTACTTAATTTAATAAAAAATAAAAACAATTTGCAACTTAGTACTGCCCTATTGACGTGGATTGATAGATCAATATATTATTTATTGTTTCATTTTAATAATGGAAATGTTTTTTTTTCTACTTTTTTTGTGCGTGTAAACTAAGGAAAAGAAGTGTGAGTAATTATAAAATTGAAAGCGAAATATTAAATATTACACTTTTTATAAAGAAAAGATACCTTACACTTTATACGTTACACTCAATGTATTCGCATCTCCATATTCCATGATCCATACTCAAAACTCGATATAACACGCAGTGAAGAGTTGGGAGTTAATTTGTAAAGAGTAAAAAGAGGGAAGAGAAGACGAAGAAGTTCCGAGTTCCGCGTTCCACACAGTTCCAAAATACGATATTATGCCGACTTGCTTAATTGCTGGGGTTATAAAATTGATTCCATCTAGTGTATACAATAGTTTTGTGAATGCACTCGGGGGTAATTAGGGATAATTGAGATAATCACTCATTCAGTGGGTGACAAAAAGCAGTCAGTGCATCCACGATCCACGGGCTCCATTGATTTTATAAAGAAAATACGGATAAGTAATTAACTAAATTGCCGCTTGTCTTTCATACTCCTGCACCGTATGAAAAATCATTCATACTATGAATTTGAGCACAGCCTAAAATCTAAAACACAAGACAAGAGACAGAAGACAGAAGGCGATGGAGAATTATAGAAGTTGAAGAAAAATGTTTTTATGTATGCATAACAGTGTAAATTTGAGACATAATGCATATATGTGCGTAAAGATTAAATATGAGTCTACATGACATTCAATTTTGTAAAACTGTTCAAAGAAAATTCAGAGACAGAGACGAGAAATTCTGCAACTTTATTAAGGAAATTTTTCATTCTATTCATCAGATCGTCATTGTATGGTTTCTCTCAAAAAGTATAATTAAATTTTTTTTCCGAATCAGAGGGAAAAGTTTCGTTTTTCATTTTTCATGCGTATCAGCGGGAGAACAGATTGTATGCATTAGTCTAGTATCTAGTGTCTAGTTTCTAGTATAAGTACTGCTGTATGTGCGCATTTATTATCGTCATCAAAATGCATTAATTACTAAAATGCAGTTTAGACTCACACACTGAGTTTGATGTACATTATGTATTGTGTATTATAATGCAGAAAAAAGGGGCAGATTGGGTGTAAAATTTTTAAGTTTTGTGATTATTAAGAATTCCAAGAGGAACTATTTTAAGGTGTTTAAAAAACTCAGTTGTAGTCTGTTTTGTACGAAAAGTAGAAACTAGGAACATGCTAAGAAAATGCGTAAAAGTTCTCAAATTTCCTCCTAAAATTTTAAATGCTGCAATGATTCCATCCCAAATGACTAGGGATGCATCTGGAATCTAGAATCTGGATGCCAATAATTAGAAGTATTTAAGAACTCAGCCCTCTGTCCCACATACAGTTCTTATGTGTTCTGTATGATTGCTTGATGCAGGAGCATTTCTTTATTTACAAGGGTAGTAAAAGATCAACTGTAAAGGAAATATAAATGCACATACAGTAGCAAGTCGACGAGTTCGTTCTCTCTCATCACTTTTGTCTTTATTCTTTATCCTTTATTTCGTGGATGAGATTTTCGGAGGATATTGTTGTAAATCCATGAACGTGGATGGTGGATGGATTTATATTTTTTTGAGAGCGGTACTAAAATGATTTTATGTGTCAGAGTGTAAAAAGAATATCTCATGTTGAATGATATTGTATGATGTACGATATGGAATATGATGTACGATATGGAATATGGACACACTCTACATCTGAATGTTTTATGACGAGCGATTACTTTTTTAATTAAGACTTTTATTTCCAGGTCTTCGATTTCCATTTCTTACGTAATAGCGTCAAAAGAGTAAAGGAGAAAATTTTTATTGTCACAGGTCCCAAAGATAATGGAAACAAAAGGCTGAAGAAGCTAAATATGCCGTATTCCTTTATCTGTGACTGTCAAAATTGTCAAAATTGTCAAGTTGTCAATATTTTCAAAGACATGTCAGAACCAGAGAAGTTACTGGTAGTTTTTGGATTCTGGAATGTGACAAAACATGAAATTCCGTACAGACAAAATAAGAAATTATAATGGATTTTTGATTATGATGTGTCGGTTTCTTGGATCAAGTAATCACAACACAGAAGCACAAACGCAAAAACGTACACGCTTGTCTCTTATTTTGACATTGATTTTTAAAAAAACTTTGGACAGTTTAGACATTTGTAGATAATTATCTAATGCACTGTACTCGTACACATTTCATAAAATAAAATAATCTATGTTGAGAGTTCAGAGTGCGCCTCAAACATATCAAATAAATTATCTATCTATCTATCTGAAATGAAATAATGTACACATTATTTACATTTTATATCCTAATCCCAGGAAAGAGTGTCGTGCACAGGGAACAATATCACAGCTTCTGTCTTTATCCAGTTTATGAAGTATGATGGACATTGGCCATGGATATGTCATTTTTCCACGAGTCACCAGTCGTAAATGACACGATGGATCCTTCTCCCTCGAACGTCCAATATTCAATATTTTATGCTACTCGTGTGTAAAAACTTCAAACGTGTTTTATGCTTCCTACACTATTACGTGGTACATTTCGTTCAAGAAAATTATGTGATTATGGCCTATGCTATTAAGAAAATTAGATATGTCTTGTATTAATTTTTGTCATGAAATATTATGGCACTACAAAGAATCATGATGCTTTTCCATTTTAAAATAAAGTATGATAAGTAAATGGATTAATTTACGTTGATTGAACAAATCCACAAAGTTGAGTGAAAATACAACTTTAATCATTTTCATCGAATTAGCGGAAATTATTGTACATGCCAGTTTACGTAAGGTGAAAATTATAAATTAAAAAATATTCGATATTTTTCAAGGTTAAACATTACAAGCAGTTACATAATTTACTGTGCTAACAAATTAAGTTGAAGTACTCCACGGTTTGTAAAATGCCATTCTAAGTCATCAGATCCACCGATTGCCCAGATGATGGTTTGGTTGGAATTCTGTAGTAAAATGATACACAGAAAAATAGTGAACATAGTTTTAAGTTTTATGCTTTATGTAAGCTAAAATGACTTAAGCAAACATGGAAATAAGCAAAGCAAATTATATTTTGTATTAGAAAAAATAAAAATCTTACAGTGATTGCTAAATCCTGAGAATCTCGAGTATTTAGAGCCCGACGAAATCTAATTGTTGTACTTGTTTCATTTTCACTAGCGGACAAGAGCTCGTAATTGTCAACATCGTCAACAGTTGGAACGTGTGCGACACCGTGAGTGTCCTAGTTATTTTCAAATTATAATTTTATAGGAATGTTTTTCTTCAAAATGCAAAAATTCCAAAGTATTAGTTTGTAAGGTGAATATCTGTTTGAAACTTTTATCAAGCATATACTTACAAAATGATAGGCAGTTTGGTTGGCATGTACTCCGGCGATCAAAATATCAGCTCCGTCCATTCCATTTCCAGGAGAGATTCCAAATCCAATGTAACCATTTCCAAGTGCGGTAACTTGCACAGTAATGTTATTTCCTTCTACAGACCATGATGCTGAGTAAAGTCCATTGCTGACGTCAACTGACCCACTGTACACTGAAACTACTCCTACGGCAAGGACAAGAGCACACAATACGGAGTTTCTCAAACAAAGCATGATTGTAAAATTTTGGCAGGCTGCTGGCTGTGGAAATCTCTGGAGCAAAATGGAGTCAAGCTAAATGAAACGAGAATAAGAAAATCAAGTGGTTTAAATACCATCAATAATCAATAAGCAATAATCTGTAATAATTAATTACAATCTTATCATCGTTATCAACTTTCGTCGTGTAAGTACACACTACAATTTTTTCAAAACGCGCCTGTGTTCATAGTATTATAAACAGGTAATAGAAATTCGTCCAAAACACGTGATTTTGTCCTACGTTATCAATTGCACAACTCGAAACTAGGAGGAATGTTTTATATGTATTATTACATAATATTGATTTTTGACATTTGATATTGAAGCTATCAAAAAATCATGCTTCTGCTTGACCACCTGGCAATCAAGTGATATGATATAATTTGATAAGATGCACTTCACTTCAGATGCTCTACTTGCTCTCTATCCTATCGTTGCAATAACTACAATTTACAAACAAATTGATGACATCTCAAACTTTTTGTACTTATTCACACCATTTTAAACTTTAAACCACAATTTGTCAGTCCTTATAACAAAATTGATTGCGTCATAAAAACTTGCGATTTCATATCAATATACATCAATCAATCGTGTTACAATTTGACATTTGACACATGTGTGAAAATTGTCCATGTGTACTCGTTTACAGTGTGAATTGTGAATTGATATGAAATTTGACATAATTTATAATGTACAACAATTGCGCTGGCATTTCACTCAAAACTCAAAACTCTAACACAGAGGCAAAGAAAAGTCATGTGAATAGTTTGAAGGTAAATATTTTTTTCCTTTTCCTTTGTTGGTACGGTGTGATCAATTGCTCAATAATGTTCACTCCCACTACTACACTGTCGATTGCACACATTCATCCAAATACAGAACCAGAATCAAAACCAGATCCAGATCCAGTGTACTACTATTGTATTCGTTAAGAAAGGTTTTGTTGGGGTAGAAAAGAGTAAAAAACGAGTGAAAGAGTGCCCGAAAAGAGGATGGAGTTGACAATTGACAAGAAGTATACGGTGGAGTCGAGAGGTCGATTTCAATCATTCTGTTTGAAAACCGCAGACAGTTCATTTCATGCATGCATGCAGTGAGCAAAATATATTCAGGATCCAGAATAGAGATATTTACATCCACACACTTTACACTTCTCTTTTACTCCGTACTCCATACTCTCTTTGTTAGTAGGCTCACAACAGCTCAATAGTTCCTTTTTATTGAAAAAATTGACTGTGCTTCTTTCCTTGCCCTGGCTATAAACTATAAACTATTCCGCACATTGAATCAGTACTATTTGAAAGTATATGAAAATGCTTAGGGGAACGGGAAGTTCGGGAGGTCCGGTTTGAATTTTGGGACTTTGGATCGTCAGACAAAAAAGTCCAATTCTCAATTCAAAACGAACGGATTGCATAAGTAAGGAAAGCTATTTGATTTTGATTTTCTACATTTTAATACAAGTCCTATGAATAAATGTTTGTGGCTTCCTTTTCTTGATATTTTCTGGAATAAATTGTAAATATCTGTACGCATATGTACCCCATATTCAATATTCTTACATTCAAGTGTGATCTACGATATTTTCCAAAATGACAACATATTTCATGTGTACATACAGTACGTAGCTGGAGTGAAGCATTGGATGCTATTTTACGTATTATGAACATCTATGATACATAATACACAATACATACGCATAAAAAAGTGGAAAAAATGGGGAGAAAACAGTTGAACAGTTGAAGAGAATTGAGATAGAGATATGGAATATCATTGTTGAGCACACTGAGGATAAAGAGCATATAAATATGCCAAGACGTCGTATTGAATATCACCCTTTGAAATCATATTCACACTCCATTGAATTTCAAGTGCCGAGCTGGACCACATCATGATAATAACATGCAGACTCACACATGCACAATCAAGTCATTTTTGAGATTTTCCCCATTTTCCACACACACACTCAAACTATGATACGCCGTAATATATGTGTACAATGTACAATGTACTGCATGTAATGTGTGGACAATGGACAATAGACAAATTTCCAAACAACTTGTTCAATTACGTTGTCGTCCAGGGTCCACATACAAAACACAGTCCAGAGTCCAGAGCTATCATAATGTCTGTCATCTACACCTAAATTGAGTTTTTCTTCTTTCATTTGTAAGCAATTTACGCTCAAAAAGTACACCCTTCACCCTTTGATAACAATGAAAGACGGAAACAACAATCATAACGCAAGTATGAATAGCTTTTTATATTTTATATGTAGAAAATGGAAATAAGAAATGTGATCACATTTGGATTATATAAAGATATGCGATACATAGCACATCCAATATACAATAAATACACAATACGTAAAGCCCAATAATATGAAAAAATAGAGTTTCTCATTGAATCGTCATTGCTCTGTTTTTATTTAGGTTTCGTTTTTTATTTTGATTTCTTGATTCTTGATACTGGATACGGGATACTCAATGCCCACATAGAGACATTAAACCACGGCATAAATTTGTATGAAATTGGAAGCACAAAGTTTTTTTTATATTGTTGATGTTTAATGTTTGATGTTGGTGTGATAATGGACATTGAGAATTGAGGCTGATTGTGGATTTGATATGAAAAACAAATTTCGGTGGATTGTGGATTCACATGATATAGTGGCCGAATAAATTATGAATGGTGAGGAAAAGGAGAGTTATTCCGTTTCGGTTTTTTAGTGGACAACGTCACAGCAATATTCAAGAATAAAGGACGGATAAGAATGATGCGTGATGACCGCATAAAACATTTATGCACATTTTGGGAGAACTAAAAATTGAAAAGGGGGAAATATACGCAATGTACATGGTTCATACTTGATACTTGGTTCGCCAAATGCTTGGATATCAAAATCAGCTATGGACTTTTTCTACTAAAAAAGACTTTCTGGCTTCTCCAAATTCCAAAATCCAAATGGACTCTATTTTTTCATCTCTTTCTCATCTTTTCTATTTCAAAGCGAGCAATAAATTTCCCCTCGACTCCACACTGCAAACTGCAATACATTATATAATAGCATCCCGTGCATGGCGTGTATGCGGTATTTGCATATCCGATCTACAATGTACATATGTATTTCTGTCTGTTTCAACTTGCACAAAACTCAAAACACAAAACCTCAAAAATCGTAGTAAGAGATATGAGATATCCCAAGTATTTTTATGTGTGACGTAGATACATGGTAAAAATACACTCATAGATCATTCTTTTATTCTGCTTTCTGTTGTTGGACTCTTTGGACTCTATTATATATTCAAGAAAAAGAACGGGCGGTGGAATAAAAAGTCATATATGTCGCCTTTATTACAGATGGAACATTCTGTTTCCCCTGTAAAACGCAGAACACATAATCAATGATATTTCCCCCCGGAAATCGGAGTCGGAAATGGTCAGACTGAATACGGAATTGAATTGTTTTTTTACACTACAATTCAAATTTTGTTCGTATTCGTAATTCGTATATCGTATCATGACTTGCTATGTTAATTTAAGTTTTGTTTTGTGTCATCATGTATACATATTAAACGTGTGTGAAGGAAATGCTCCAATTCCAATTCCGATTTTCATGTGGTTCTTGGTTCTTGTACAAATGAAATCCTACATGGACTTTATATGATTTAGTTTTTTATTGCTTCATTTTACGAGGAACCAGGATATGCACAAAGCACAAATGTGATTACATGATAACGAATTGCAAATAAATATTTATTGGCCATTTATTTGCTGATTATTGATTTTATCTTGTTCCATCTCCACAAATACATTTCAAATATCAAAGGTACAATCTCTACTTTGTTTTGAATTTTTTCTGTTGTAAGTATCCATGTACTTTGTATAGTGTATAGTGTGGTAGTAAAATAAAATCTCCTAGTTCAAGCCAAGTTTACATTTGATTTGGGAAAAGGAAAAAAGTTTGAATTGTACATTGTACCGCTAAAGTAAATATACATATGTATGTGTTATATTTGTATAAAAATGCCCATGGTACAAGCTACAAGCACATTGACTATGGAATATAGAATATAGATGCAGATTTTTATACACATTTAAAGGCGGAATTGAAAATGATTTCCAATCGAATACATCAGAAAGAAAGTCTTGCACTCAGTCATGCTATTTTCCATGTATAAATTTAAGAAAACATACAAGTATGTATCTATGAATGGAACATGGAACATGGAATGTGGAATGTATTGAGGAGTGAATATGCGGACATTGAAAAAGAAAAAGGAATTGTGTTGAGGTCCCAGTCGCCAGTCAGTCTTAGTCAAATGAATACATATCTATGTAAAATTGTGTACATCTGACGAAATATTGCATTATAGATTCGATTTTGGTGAACGGGTGAGAGAAAATCTTGATAGAATTTCCATACATCTTTTGTATGCCATGGTATGGTTTGGCATGTCTATATTTCTGAGTGAATAAAGTCGATTGAGAATTTTCTTTTCCTATCACCTACCGATCAAATTCTCTCTCTTTTTCCCCCTTTAGGATAACTTGATTGTCACTTTCCATTTTGATGCTGTTCCTTGAAAAAGAAAATAAATTTGATTCGCCACTTGCCGGGTTTCCTTCAACCTCGTATCTCATACCTCATACACACTCACACGTACATTCAGTATTCAGAGTTTACAGCTTACAGTCTACAGGCAACTTCCCGTTAGGACTGCTTGATACTGGATGTGTTTTTTTTATTGCTTTGTGATACATTTAAAGTATTGACGATAAAAAATCACAGTATGCAGCATGCCTAAATTTCCTAACCCCATATCACGTCATGTAAAGGAATATTTTACAAAGGTTGAAAAAGGCTGCTATGTTGCTATATTATGTACTTGTCAAAATTTTGATCACCATGGCTATTTCAGTTGAGGATTTCTTTAAAAGACGTCTTTAAAAATGTCACAAAAATTGTTAGTCTATTGGTACCACCAAACTGTATACATGGTTCTTTCTTTCCGTATTCCGGACGGTACGATGTGTACGAGTTTAAATGCTACGAAAGTTAGGTTGCTGCCACAGGATTTTGAACAGTACTTATCCCCCTACCTTCAGAAAAATGCTTCAACTTCTCGCTCCTCCGTGTTACGACTAGATGGAGCATCGTTCGAGATCAAAAATGCTAATCCTTAGACCGTTCAGTCTCAAGTTTTTTTACTATTGATCTCTTCATGATCTCTTCATGACTCATGACTCATGATAAGTATTTCCACACCTTTATAATATTTTGAAAATCAAATTTAGTACAACAATGCGTTTTTCTATATCAACAAACAAAACTTTGAATTTTGAATGACATTTGTCACCTCTGTTTTTCCCCGGAGAAACGGAAAAATAGTAGCATTACCGTACGCGGAAGTGTTTCTGAACGCTTTAATCAGGAATGCCGAACCACAATGTCAACAACACATTATAAACGAGAGTATATTTTACTTTGATTACACTTTTACCTTTGGCGTTTTCCTCTCCCGAAAATTCCTTCTTACAATCAAATGAACCCGAACAAATGGTATAAATTATACGTAATAAGTACTACGAAATACGAATTACGAACACAAAATCACAAGCAAAAACTTTTAACTGTTCATCAGTCCACTGGTATTCTCCAACTGATCCGCAAAACCAGTGCTATACGTTGAAAACGTATATATGAATTTTATTGTGATTTTATTGCATTGGAAATCTGCAACTCATTTTCTAACGTGACATTTTATTTGTTGACATGAAAAAAGGTATTGTTTTACCAAACTTGATTTTCAAGATATTATGAAGGTCTGAGAAATCTCCTAGACTGGTTGATTAGAAACATCTTTAAACACGTAAAACTGGTTAATTTGTAGTACAACTTTGGCTTGATTTGTCAATGTTGTGAAAATAAAGCATTTGCGATTTAAGGCTGATGATTTGATGAATTGAGGTTTAGTGCTTTTAAGCTAATATGCTTTAAAAAAATATGTACTGGATAGACAAATTAGTTATTTTTTTATAAAAAAAATGACTTGATCATTTATTTGACACTGTATAAAAACATTGCAAAAGTACAAAAATAAAATGAAACACACGGCGTGATACATTTAAAATTTATCATAAGTATATAAAATCATACTGACACACAAAAAATTGCACAAAACATAAAACGGCAGAAATACAACACATTCGTTCATTGACAGTCATACATCACACAAAAAAATAAAAAAGGGAGCTGGAAAACTACAAATCTCAGTCTACACTACATGAAAAATATTGTATAAGCCTCATCATGTTTTTGAGAGAGAGAAGTTAAGACATTGCTAATACTACCGCTTAACAATTAACAATACTATCAGCAAAGAAAACTTCGATATTCGATGTTTGATATTTGACATTTGATATTCGATATGTTTGCTGGAAAATAAACATTCAGATATTATACACTCATACTTAATTTTGATACTACATACTACATACTACGGTCACAAGCTGTTATGCAACATTCACACACTTTCATTCACTCTTTCAATCAAAGTCAATCACACAAACACACATACATACTTGAAAAAGTTGAAGTAAAAAAAACACATGCATACATTTCGTAAACTTATTTGACTAGTATCGACACATTTCAGTCATCTACATGCACCTGGATATTTGGAAGTATCTTTGGTACAAGTAGAGCTGAAACAAAAAGAGAGTTTTATAAAAAGAAGAATCCTTTTTATATGATTCATTGAGCTCGGAAGTTTTTTGGTTTGATTCGCTTGACGCGTTTTGTTCTGGTTTTTTTAGTGTTGATTTTGATTTTTGTGCAAGTGTGTATTGTGTATCCAAAGAATATTGGGAGACGTTCAAGTCACTACTGTCCATAATCAGCTCAATCGTGTGGTTCAGAGAAAAACTGGGATCTGGGATCTTTGATCTGGTATTAAAGTTGACTTTGACAAGTTGATTGTCTTCAGATGGGGAAAAAACATTATATTACTCTCATCATATCATACTGTCTCTGAGAAACTGTGACAATATGAAAATGGCACAAAATACTATACAAAATAATTAAAACAAAAGTTAAAAAAATTAAACAGTACTTCAATTATTTGGTTATTAGCTCATCATTTACACAAAAGTAATCATAATGATTTTTGTAGCTATTTCCGTTATCCCAAAGTTCTTACTGAGCCCCAAACTACAAAAATTCCACTCTTTCCATATACTATTGAACCGAACCCAAGAATTACAAAGGTAATTGGATAATTGGATTAGATTTTCTAGTATAGGCAAAACTTGAAAATCTTTGGAAAAAACGATTAAAATATCCAATCATTTAAACTAAAGACGATTAAAAGACAGAAAAGCTCACATTTGTCTCATTCTTTTTAAGGCAGACACACTCACACACACACAAATATACAAAAACAACATCTGACTAAATCATACATTTGTAAGTTTACGAAATCAATCATACACACACACACAGACAGACACACGCAATTACTCAAATCATACTTACGCTCAATTATACTCACATTCTTTCATCGCCAATTTTAAATCATACAAACAAGCACAAACACACACGTTCACACATTCAGACATACAACTAAAGACAAAATTTCATTCACTCTATTAAATGTTTGAGAAAAAATCATTCATACATTCATTCATATGAACCATTTTTTCACAAATCACAAATCACACTCCAATCATTCACCCAGTCACACACACACACATTCCAAGTTCATTCTTTCCAATTTTTAAAACAATCATTCATCAATTAATCAATCACGCACACACGTACACTCACAGATATACAAACATACACACTGACACTCTCACATTCATACTTCATACTTGATACTTGTTGAATTGCTATGTCCATGCAATGAAAACTTTGTTTTTGATGGATACAAAAAGCAAAGCCTACATGCATAAACGTTGAGAGCGTGCAAATTCAAGTTTTGGCAAATGTGTATGATACAAAAAGGAAGAAATATTAAGTCGTGATTGATATTACTTACTCTCGTCATACAAACTGGATTCAGTGACAACGTATGCGTAGTTAAACTTACTCTTAGTTGTAGCTCAGGCACATTGTAGTGTTGTGTAGTCGTAGAATGAAATTGAAATTTAAAGTGCGTGTGGGAAATACGTAAATACGTAATGAGTATCCAAAATACAAACTAAGCACGAGTAATAATATTATAACATTTTGTTATAATAGTCCACCCCGAAAAACATTTAATAAAAAAATACGGGTGGAAAAGAGTGCTGCTTTTTTTTCGTGTGTTTGTTTGTAGTTACTAGCTTTCCTTTTGCAGATATACTTTGTTTTCTTTTGTATATAAAAAAAATAGAGGTAAGGAGGTTTCTATTATCAAAAAAATGATAAAAAAAATAAAAAAACTGAATAAAAAGAAATAACGGTTTTTTACTATTCCTACTACTATATAAAAATTTGTTTAGACGTTGGCATCACGGAGAGATTGCATAATGGTGGTTCCAGTGTAGGGGCATCTTCCATAAACTCTTGAGCATACACTTCCGTCCTTTGCAGATCCTCCGAGGAGAGCGGCATAAGAGTAAGAGAGCTTTCCACGGCTAGCTTTGTTTGGGTTTGGTGCCTTCTCGTCCCGACTGTGGAGAAAAAGTCAAAGAAAAAACAGAAAATTAGATAATGTCATATATTTTACATGGTGAGTAATGAGTAGTAAATAATACTATGTAATAAAAACAGTCAGTTTTCATCCATCACAGAGAAACTATTAACTATTACTATTGTTTCGAAGACAAGATAGCAAAGGTGAAAAATAAAATTGTAAAAATGAAGAGGAAAAAGAAAATCATTGTAAAATGATCTAAAGTACGTTATACTATTGTGCATATTTGTACTAGAATTTCCTATGTATCATCATGTCGTGTGCCATTTCATAAATTTCGATCTCGAGGCACCTCTGTACTATTTACTACACGACTACACCTATTACGTCCACTACAAGCTGCATGTGCCTTCGGTTTGGTTTATGACTTGTGTCAACTTAGAAAAATGAGTAAGGTAAAGGTTGAGCCGTGATTTTTTTCGTCTCACGTGCTGCTAATATAATGACTGAGTGAGCAGCAAAATACATTTAACACACTCCACATGTATCATGTATGTATGATGCATGCTCCACGTAGTCGCACAAGATTACATGTATGCGCCGCTTCATGCTTCACGTAACTTTCACTTTTTGTACACTATCCTTATTATACATATGTGTCTATCTATCCCGTTGTTGTACTTTACAATACAGTACAGGACTATGTATTTGTATTTATGTGAAAAAAGGAAGAAAAAAAACTAGCTCGAGGGTAGGAAGACAAGTTCCGTCAGGAAGAAATCGAAAGTATTAAAGATATTGTAATACTTTAAAGTTTAAAGCGAGAAATATTATATTGTGGATACATTGTCTAAACTGGTTTCTGTCATGTGACTTGGATGTTCAAAGTAAGTAACAATAAATTATGGGAAATTTCCATCTATTCATTTAGCTATCCCAAGACTTGATTTTGTGCCTTTGATTTTTTTACATGTAATTTATCTTTCTCTCTCTCTCTATAATGTATACCACATCAGTGTGCAGTGTGCGCTGTGCACTTTATGGTCTCTCACCTAATCATCCGTAGCAGGAGTAATGATAACACTAATAATTGGCTGCATAATGCATAACATGAAGAGACAAGTATACTGTATACATAATAGTAATAATAGTCCAGAAATTCTGCTTTCACTTCCTTTTGCATAATATTACGTGAGTGGGTAGGATAAAAACATAGAATGTAGAATGTAATATGTAATCAATCAGGTTTTCCATTGTTTACATCCAACAAGTTATTGTAATAATACATACATACAACTCATCATCCTCTCATCAACAAATAAAAAGAGGTTAGAGGAAATGCAACAAAGTGCATCCCAAAGAAGTGAGAGGAAGGAAGGAAGGAAGAAAATAAACAACAAATATGTATGGTAATAATAATAATAGGAAGGAGAAGAAGAAAACTAGTTTGATGAAAGGGAAATTTTGTTTACCAATACGTAATACGTAATATTGAGGCAAAAGGTAGTAATCATTATATAACTGCCTACAATCTACATTCTACAATACAGTAGATGGATTCATGCTATGGATTACGAAATCATTATGACATGATCACCTACTTTTGATTCTAATATAATATACAATATATGAAAGGGATCATTCTGTAAATTGTGAGATATCAGATGGATTCTAGATTCTAGTGTCGAATATATTATAGATATTCTAAGTAAAACTTATCGTAGGTTTGAATTTTGAATGATTTTACGTACCCGAACAATTCCAAGATGAGCTTTTCGTCTTCGAGAAGACCACCATCTGGAGTGGCAGACAATTCACAGACAAGTCTCAAACCACATCCAAGTTGATCGTATTGCAAAACTTCATCGAGAGATGGGTCATATTGGGCCATGTCGAGTTCAGCAGTTTCACCACGGGCATCGTTGGCATCAACAGATCGTCGACGTCTGCTCCATCCCCATCCATCACCACCTTGATCATGATGTCCTTGGTGTCCGAAGTTGATACTGAATCCTGTGTACAAAGATGATGATTTTTGTTAAATTTTGTTTTCATTTTTGTTATGGAGAAATCATGTAGTGAGTAGATCACATTTTACTGAAAACTGTAGTTTTTTGTATTCTGAATAGGAATTTATTTCAAGTCATGAAAATGAACTTACCACCCCTTGTGTGTTTCTTGAATGCAACTAAAGCTCCCAATGCAGCAGCAGCCTTCAATTTCAATAAAGCAGCGCCAGTTAAACCGGATCCGAATAAACCGGCATGTCCTGTAATCGCAGCGATTGGCAAAAGAGGAATAATGACACCGAGTCCACCACCGTGTCCAGTGGACAAGGCCACCAATCCCAAATTGACGAGGGCGATAAGGAGAAAAGATCGAGGATTCATCTGTGAATATCAAGAATATGAAGCACAAATTAATATCATTTTTTTGTATTTTTGTATCACACAAGATTCACTGAACGGCTGTCGTTTCCTTCTTGTTTCAATTTCAGTATAAAGATTCACTCAAAAAATACTCAATGATATTCAATTAAAAATTTTCAGAAAATTTTGTGATTTGATTATTCAATTAAAATACAAACAAACAAAGAAAGAAAGAAAGAACAGAACAAAACAAAACTATGCACTGTAAAATTTTAAAGAATTTTGGATTTTTTGAACAATCACTGAAAACTTCTTTGGTGTATTTTGTATTTTGCGTATTGTAACTTGAGCAGTAAATGATATCACTGAATTTTGTATGTAATTTATTTACTTTTTTGGTTTTTCAAAATGATTTACCTTTGGTTTTTTTTTGGCTTATTTCCTTTAGCTGTACTATAGAAAATTGAATGATTTTTTGGGCTGCTGTTGCTTGGAAGAGCAAAATGCTTGTGATGTCAAGTTGGTCAGCGGGTTGAGTTTATATAGCTGGAATTTAATTCACTTTCCCTCCATCCCACATGTAAGGAAGGTGGATGGAAGATGCAGTTTTCACTTTCAGAGAGGCCCTCCATCCATTCAATATGATAATATGATTATGTAGTCACCTATGCAGTAACAAACGTACACACTCATTCACTTACCTAACAGACGCAGTCACATAACATCATATATAACATAACCTAACAAAACAATACAGCTGGTTACATGCACTTCACCTAACATCAACATGTAAGACACACTTACACACATACACATTCGCATACACGTACAACATACACAGATATTATGCGTACCTGTCATACACAATACACATGAGTACCAAAAACAACACAGAACATGCATCACATCCAATCTTACTGCCTTGTATCTTGCAGATATTTAGCTTATAGTTGACCCCTCTCGAACCATTGTATGTACATGTGTGCGATGCAGTTTGAAATGAATGAAAAAGGAATCCAAAGTACTTACATACTAACTTCCATATTCCTATAATATTTACTTCCTATTCTTCTCGTCAGCACCTTAATACATTTAGTCTACTTATTTACTTGTTACTTTACATGCATTTTTAATTCAATATATCCAACATTGTTACACAAGTCTTCATGACTACAAGAAAAACGGAAGTCACTACACATTCATGTACGTGCATATATTGCCCACTGTATACCTATTCATGATTATTGTTACTGTTTGGCTTTTGAGTAAAAGAACATGTAGCACAGTTTTCAAATCATTGTTGTGCAGATCAAAGATACTCATTGATTATACAGTATACAGCCGATGGACATCAGACATCAGACATAACTCATTTAGTGTTTACAAAAAAAACGTACCAAAAGGGGGAATCTTATCAATAATTTACATTGTTGTTCCGTTGTACATTTTACATTCTGCCAAAGCAAAGATGAGTGAACTTTGTGTATCTCTCTCTTAGAAAACGGTTTTCTTTCTTATTCGCATTTCGTATTACGTTTATATTTTGTATGTTTGCTAACAGAATGAAGGAATGGTATGCGAATTACGAACAAAAAATCAAGATTTTTTTTGTGCTCAAGTTTATGCGTAATGCAGACTTGAACTTTTTTCTTGCTCTGATGTTTTTTCATTATAAATTATAATGCTCCAAAAATTTACATAAACCATAAGCCACAACCAGATCGACAAAAAATGAGATGAGGAATGATCACAAATTACAAATACTTGATCAATTAGCATGAATTGACATGATTATCAATTATAGCTCTTGGGTCTAGAGTTTATAAAATAAAAATGAGGCAAAAAAAGTTCCCTAATTTTTCAAATCAGCAGTCAGTACTGAAAATCTAAGTGAACTGCATATGTATAATTTTTAGTCTGTCTTCATACAAATAATTGAAAAAAACTCGGTTGTCTCAAGTCTCAATAATCTTTTGTCAGTTTGAATAAAAAGTAGAACAATCATTTATCATGCCTGTAGTAAAATTATTGGCAATTTTGGATGAGAGAGACACAATGAAAATATTAAATAAGAAACGTGTCATTTTTAATGTTGAACATTTGGTTTATTTTATTTATCATGTACAAACTACGAACGTCAATTATGACAAGAATCTTTAACTGAACTGTCGAAAATTGTAGAATATCCAATCCAATTATTATAATTTTCTACATTAATCATGTTATAATCATAAAATTACTTTGTGACATTTAGCTTTTCTACTTGTATTCTATCTCTTTCTCTCTCTTTGTATAGATTATAGATACGTGGCTGCGGCTCTCCATTGCTCTTTCTTTCTGCCGTTCACCGTCAACATTTCCATCTCAATCTCCCTAATGTCAAATTTTGTATAGTATCACATTCGGCATAAAACACACACATGAAATGTGCGAGATTTAACGTATAGGTAAAAGTTAAAAGGAATCCTTTACATTTTCATCATTTTACACAATACACAATACACAACGCATTGTACTTTCCTTTGTCAAAGAAAAGCAGACTTGTAATTTGTCTTTATGTGATAATTTTTTTAGCAGTACAATGCAAATTGCGTATGGTTCACATCTGTCTGTCTTATTTTATCCTGATTTTTTTTATAAATGAATAATAATCAGTTACCAGTAACCACACAACACAAGGCATAAAAGTTCAAAGTTTTTTACGTGATGTAATAGTAAAAAAAGATGATTGATAAGGGCTTTCGTATCGTCACAATGAAATTAATTGTTTGTTGTCATTGTACATGTAAACTTGTCAATCAGTATTTTGTGGCAACTTTTTTTTCTCTGAAAATTTTGCTCAAAGGACTATATTAAAAAATTATGTCAATTCTTGACTCTCGACTCTTGACTTTTTTGACTGTTTTTAATTTATGTATAATTTATATCATGATCTATTTTCCACAATTCACAATCCACAGTCCACATTGCTGATATTACAACATTACTTATTTGTTTTATTGTGTTCAGTGGAATCTGGAATCGGCATAAACGATAAACGTCGTTACACTTTTACTTTTCTCATGTGTTACTCCTTTTGGGCACGCTTATGGGCCATTTGAGTTTTTTTCTCTTATAAAAAAAGTTTTACGATCCCAATCATAAATTAAAAAATGTCAGAAAAATGCTTCGCCTTCTTATTTCAACTGGAATTGCATAATTGTTGTGCATAATATGCAATGAGATTACGCGTCTTGAGTCTTGAGTTTTTGTACGTTTATTGATATTGTTGACAGTAGTTGTTAGGCCATCATCACCGAATCATTTTGTACTTTATAGCTGTAGGGAAAATGAGATAATGTTTTAATTCAACCTCCGACCTCTTGAAATTCACAAGTTACAGATAAACTGAAATATTTTTTCTCTTCAGGTTCAGCCTCAAGTTTGTTTGCCCAATGTCTAATAATGAAAAAGGTAGACTGCAGAATTATTACATAATTTTATAGACTTTTGAGTGTCATATTTTAATAGTTAATTCCCCGAAAAGTAGACACGGGTTGGGCTTCTATTACATGTACAATTGTTAACAATCTTTGGTTGCACATTCAAGTATCAAAAATCAAAAGTTTGCGTAACGAATTTTATAATCATTGTGATTTCTTGCTTTTTCAGTCATCACGTCTGTACAATGTACATTGTGCATGTCATTACGAACTACTTTATTTCCTGTATGACAAAGTTGAGAAGAAAATTATGTCATAAAAATTTTCATTCATGTAAAATTTCATTTTCAAACCCTGCCCAGTTGCAAACTGTAAACTTCAAATTGCAAATTGCAAAGAAAACATAAGCTAATAAATAAAGGCCCACTTTAAGACAAAAAGTAGTTGACTTGAAGTTGTTCTCTTCTAACGGGGTTGTTTATGTTTTTGTTTTGAATTCTGGATACTAATATTTATTCAGAATAAAATAGCAACTAAAGAGACAGGCTCCTCTTTGTCTCTTGATCATATTTTCTAACTACATGTTCAGCTGACATCACTCCATTTAGTTGCTGTAAATTGTAACTTATCTGTTTTTATTTGGTAAATGATGATGCTCGCACCAAACGCATTTTGTTTTATGATATCCATAATAATTTGATGACACTGTTTACTGTTTGGTATGTAACATGTACAATGTACATTGTATACTACCAAAGATACAGAGTGCAAACATTTATAAGCAAAATGCACAAGTCCAAATACGTACTCAAAAACAAGATTTCATTCAGTGTGTAAGTACAGTGTCTAGTGTCTAGGATGAAATGAGAGGAAAAGCACGCAGATTACAGAGCACACTTTTGCTACACACATGCTTACAACTTAAAGTAAACGTTTTTTCAAATCTTCTTATCTTTTACGACATGACAGGAGCAGAAAAGAGATTTGATTTCCACTGCTCATCTTCAATTTCGAAAATGTAGATTTTAACTCATTAAGAGTTTATTTCCTCGTGTATGTACAATGTACATAATACATAATGTCTTTCAAAAATTAACATATCACACTACCTCGATTAGTTGTGTGTACAATGTACAATGTACGCGTATGTATTCTAGATTCTCGATGAATGTAATAATATAATAAAATTAAAGAGTATTTGGGAACATTTAAATGTTTAATGAAGTAAGCAGCTGTAGATAATTTTTTAAATTAATTCTACTACTCATACTCATATATTATACATAAGGCTGCATACATTGGTAATTGGTTGCTGCTAAGTCAATATGTGTGAGTTGATGAAGAATTCATAGTCTTTATTTTTCAAAGAGAAGTCAACCAGTTGACTTCATAAACTACGGAGTTAATCAATTTTGCTTGATTCCTTGTTCATAAAAGTAGAAACATAAAATACAATAAGTGAGCTTTTTATTAGGTGTAAGAAATATAACCAAGTAAGTATCATGTACCATCTTCACTTTTGTTTAATGGGGCAAAAAATGAATGTAACTGATGGGTGATGGACAATTGAGAATTGACAATCAGGGATTATGATTTAACGTAATGGTCATACTTTTGGCACATTTGATATTTGAAACGTAGGTGAGTGATTCGACAATCGATTCGTCCTGAATTTACCGTGTAAAATGTACAATGTACATTGTACTTGTAGGTTAAAAGAACCCATAGTGAGGAAACTCCTTTGTTGTTAGCTATGAATATTCAGTAAAATGAGATAAAAGATGAAGCATAAAACTGCACTATATGACTTAAATGTCCAATTGTCCAACTGATGGTTACTTGCACCAAATATGTACGTAAATTATTTGATTGTTTGACAGTTGATGGTTCTGATGCTGTGTTCCAATTGCGTGAGCAGCATATTATAATAATGCAGCATCGTACATTGTACATAAAGCTCTGTGATTATACACTATGTGTTTTATGTTTTGTGAGTTTTCTGTGCGTGTGGACTGTGGATTGTGGACAGGAATCAATGCAAATCGCAGCAGAATTTTGTGTACATATTACGTATTACAGGTGTCAAATGAGATTCCAACTTTCCCATTCATTCAAACTTTATTTCCGATAACGTATCTAGTATCTAGATTCTTAGAGTCTAGATAGAATGTTCAAGTTACAAGTACAAAAGTGACCAAACTTTAGTGCTCTAATGTTGTAGATATCTTCAAATATCCATTCATATGATTCAAGATTCAGGATTCAAGACAAATTTAACAGGTTGAATAATCATATTATTTAATTATTTTTACAGCAATAGCTACAAGGTGCGGCAAGGTGCAGCTATGTGTATAATGTACATTGCATTAGAAATATAAGGTTATGATTCCAAACCATGTAACATGCTTGAATTTTACACACACACACTCTGCGTACACACATACTGCATTTTATTGCCGTTGCCGTGCACGCAATGTCTCACATATACATTCAAATCAACATAGATATTATTACTATTTTACAATAAAAGGAAACATTGCATTTGTTCAGCTAACCGCTCTGAGCTCTCAACTCTCAGCTTGTCCACAAATACAAAGTACAATATCACGTAGATGATCCATTTAAAACAATCATTTTTGATTATGTAGGACAACAATTCTATATTACTGTTACGGAAGTTTACAGTCCACTCTGCACCCTGCATAGCGAAATAGGTAAGTCATAAATGTCTCACGAAATGCGTGGCTTATCATCACAATAATTATTATTATCATTATTATTACAAAATAAAATTAGTAACATTGGTCAGCATCCATATTCAGTATTCAGTATTCAATATATTTATTATGTATTAATAGTACACGCAACTTCAACTTTTATTCCAAGTGAAATATAAATGTCCTCTTAAAAAGTGTAAAAAAAAAATATTGTAACAGCAAGTTGACACTTGACACTTGAAACTTGATGAAATTTTTTTGTTACAGAATCATAAAGTTGTTTGATAAAACTTGCAAAGTAAGGTGAAAAAAAACTTAAAACTTTGGATCTACGTGGGGAATTTTGAGCTAAGATAAAAGATAAACGACGAAGATGATGCAAAACATGTATCCATCTTACGCATACAAACAACATGCAAACTGCAAACAAGTATGCTTGAGGCCCAAAAGAGCCTAAAGGAGACAATGCAGACGAGACATAAGACATTAAAACATGTTTCTGAGCTCAAATCTCAAATTGGCTTAGAACAGCTGTTTACATGACAAGAGTAAGTCTTTATGTATTTCATAAAGCGGATGTAGACACATGAAATTTATACTTAATACAAATATCAAGTATACTTTGTATTTTGTATGATCTTGAGTCTTGAGTCTCTAGTCTTGAGCACATAAATATTGTAACACAAAACATAGGACATGACATAGATATGTTTTGTGGAATAAATCTGTGATTCATTTACTATTTATTCAATACCCTGGGAAATTTCCCTCTTTTACTTTTTACATTTTTGATAGTATGAGTAAGCACTAAAAGCACAATATTGTTTGCAGTGCATCAACGGCTTATTTTGAATGTAGTTTCGTAGTTGTCGCTTCCTTCTTCCACTTTTTGCACTATAGAAACTAGAAACTAAACTGTCTTAAGAAGTCTCTCAAAAATTCTTGATGATTTTCCTTGACTCAAAATGTAATGTATTATGCTAAATATTAATATGTACGTTGACAAAAATTCTTGCACTGCATCCAAGAAAAAATTGAAATTAGTAAGTAAAAATATCGAGCATAGCAAAACACCGGAACTCTTTGAACACAGATCAGAGATCAGGACGAACTGGCTTATGTATCTTTGCTTTAGGAGCTTTGAGCTTTGGTGTTAAGAGGTGAGAAAATTTTATCTTCATACAGTTTTTCCCGTCATAACTCATAAATCATTAATCAATAACAAGAGATATTGAACATGTTATCCTTTTAGACCAATTCCAATATTTATCTTATCAACACTTTTACTTTGAAATATGAGGTGTAATTTTTTGGGATCATGAGAACTCACAAAACAATAATTAATTATGTTTTGTTTTTGATAGCATGTGTTTATGAAGAGAGCTACAAATTTTTGTACAGTGATTATCTTGGTTCACCTGGCTAACAAAAGAATAGCATTACATCCTTTCTTTACTTTTAATTTAAGAATAATTGTCATTATGCAAATGCTATACGCCTTTAACTGTGTTTTGGAAAGTATAGTTTTTTAAAAATGGTGTTAAATAACATTATATAAATAAAACAACGAGGAAAACATATTGTCTGGAATAATGAAAAAACGTTTGGATGCATTGCTTTGTTCCTTCTACCGAAAGTTAAATGGGATGTCTCTGAATCAGAAAAAAGCTGTTGGAAAATTCCATCCTCATTTCAAAAAAACATTACAAGGAAGAATTGAAAAGAAAGTTTGAAAAAAAAAACATTTTTAAATAGTAATTATTATTGACTACATGGCTAAATGCCAAGGGCCAAGTTTTGAAGCTGGTGTATCGTGTATTTTGCCGTATGCTGTGGAAGTTCATGACTCTTTAAGTTAATGAACATGAATTTGTCGTGTCATTAGTCATTAGAAAAATTCTCCATTTACCATTTACATTTGATGCTTCAAGACTAAAAAGTCAATTGTTTATTTGTATGTATAGGGTATAGGCATGCTAAAATAATTGTGCGGATAATATGTGTGGAGTGTGTATGTGTAAAACTTTAAATGCTTTATGCGTAAAACATGAAATATGCATGAGATTTGAGGCGTGATCCTGCAGATGTCTACTTTTAAACTTTACACAAAGCACAAAGCACAACTTCTATTATTCTTTCTATATTTATATTTGAATGTCTAGGAATTAGGAATGGCAAATTATATTTCCAAGCTTTTTCCTCATTTGTGAAGTTCACATACCTAAAAATATGTCAATATGCTGCTCAAATGTATTCAATGTTCAAAATGATAGTTACTTTTAGCACTTTTATCTTTAATTACGATGCTATATATCTTGTTACTTGTGACTTGTGTTAGATGTATATTACGGCAGTCAGCATTCGGCAAGAAAAATGGAAATAAAACTCTGAATCAGAGAACAAAATTAGCATAAAACAAGTAATCAAAATAATCCCTTTCTTGTATCACTGATGATAAAATTATGTGAATGATAAAAGATAAACGAGTACATGCTAAAACTAAACGTATGTACGTGTGAATTTATGCTCCACGAAGCATTTTACGTTTTACTCTAAGATCAACCCCGTACCTAGGCTAAGTATAAATTAATTACATGTGTTTTAAATTTATGGTTCAAGTGTTTTAACACTTGTAAGTTGTAAGATTAATTTTATTCAATTTGTTTTTTGTAATTTGTTACAGGTTTAAATTCGTATCTAATTAATGTAAATTGGGATATTCATAAATATCGTGCGATGGAATATAAACAATATAAATATTGACAATACACAGACAATCTCATCTCATTTTTAATCGTTCTTGTGAGGTTAATGGGTTTGAAAAGTTATAGAAACATGTCTTTTGCGTTTAAAGTTCAAATATCAGTAGTATGTAACTTCATGATGACTTGTCTGAAGTCTGAACACATCCTGCAAGTACATAAAACACAAAACATACAACAGAATCATTGACCACTGTGGACTGAATAAAAAAACAAAACAGTTAAAAGTAAACGAGATCCATAAAAAAAGTAAATATTTGTCTGTGATTTGTGATATTATTTCTGAATGAAAATATATTTATTATTCATTCTGCAAAAAGCATAGGAAAAAAATCAGATGGAATGCATATGTTTAATTTGCATATTGAAGGAAACTTGCATTTATTAGAATATTAGTGAATGGACAACTACGACATTAAAGTTCTCGTCTACTTTCTACGTATGTACGATTCACAATTGAATGTCTCTTATGCGTTATGCGTCGCTGCTGTGATCTGTAATCACTCGAGACGCGAGCCTTGTTGTGTACACATTGTATTTTAAATGCAGATGCTATTACATATATGTGTATGCAGTATACAGGTATAGATGCCCTATAAAGTATAAAGCGCACGTTGCAAAGGAGAGTAAGAGTGCAAAATTTTACGTTAAAGTGATGCATCTGATGTTACTTGTTTACGTCTCAACTTCTTGTCAGTCATCATTTTCTGACTGTAATTAATTATCTTTCATGTGATTTACGGCTTGCTTGTGCCTTTGCATTTTATATGTACTTGTGGGTTTTCGTACCGACAGAGAGACGGGTAGACAGACACAGTGTAACTATTCAGTAAGTACATAACAGCAGTGATTAGTACAAAAGCGACAATGGACACCATTATGTATGTACTATGTACCTATCATTTGTCATTTGTCATTTGTCAAATCACCAACGTGAACTTGGCAAAAATTATTCAATTGATATTGTTTCTGTTGTCAATATTATCTATGTCCAATTCCATTGTATTTTATATATTTTTGTATAAACGTTAGTGTTAACGATTTGATGCGTTAACTTACTCTAATTTAGAGAATTTTTGCGTTGAGCTGAATTCGGCTAAATTTTAAGCCAAATTTGAAATACATAGTGTACCTTTAACCTTTAACTATACAAACTATAAACAGTTCAATAACTTCGTTGGACAAAGAAATGTACATATTATGTCTACGTCAAACATTGTGGTCTGGGTTACGTTTAACTGGCGTGAAATCCTCACGTACATTTTATTCTACATTCTACGCATTGCACGTAAGAGGATGCAAAATTAGATCATTTTATGAATGATATTGCTACAAATTGTTGATTGTATGTACATAATACCATTACCATGTATATGTATATTTGTACACAATATTTAGTATTACATTATGTTTCATGTTCTTTTATGCTTGTGGTTCAGATTTAGGCTGAATCATCTAAGACAGTGAGACGTATAAAAAGCAGAAAGGATTATAAAAAAATGCATATGTATCATTTTTTACCAGCTTCATATTTAAAGTTGATGTCCTTTTTAAGTCTAGACTCTAGACTCTTTACTTCCAAACATTCAAAGGGAAAACGTGATACCATTTCATACAATTGTTTTCTCATAAGTTCCTTTGACGTTTCCTTATAGCAGTTAAAAACTAGACGGTTTACCGTTGAGGAGACAATATAAAATATAGATAAAAACCTATTGGTTTATGAC
This sequence comes from Sminthurinus aureus, assembly GCA_034698265.1. Lineage (NCBI taxonomy): Eukaryota > Metazoa > Arthropoda > Collembola > Symphypleona > Katiannidae > Sminthurinus > Sminthurinus aureus. Next base: position 91,134 of record JAQGBH010000019.1, read on the forward strand.
AGCCTGCAACCTACAGTCACAAATAAAATATCCTATTTCCTAAAGTTTATCACTTCCGATTTCGTTTCTGCTTTGTTTTTAGCATCAAAAACTAATGATTAATGATACAAATCGTTTTTATTATGCTCATTTTTTGTTTGTGGTCAGTCAAAGATTTGTTCTGTTTGTGCGTGTGAAACAAATAAGTACAAAGCACTAATAATACGAGTAAATACTCTTGTAATTAGATCACTGCACTTTTAATTTTTTGTGTCAATGTAAAATGTATGAGGCAGAGATTTACTACATACTATACATGCTAGAATAATACGAGTGTACGTTTGTGTTATAAGGAAATTCAACTTGTGTGATTGTTACGGATAATCCAAGATCCTAGATGTGTGAAGTGCCTGTTATGTAGTCGAGCTTGAAGTATTATTATATCTTTATTATAACTGGAAGTAATAATAATCTAATTTTAGTTACAGTTCAAATTAAGTTTAGCATACGTGCGTTTAGTAATGTTTTTTATAGTTTTTCAGTATACCTAAACCTGCAATTAAAAGGTGATAATTAAGTCTGCATTGTCAGTTGTCAGTTAAGTCTCACAACATATGTATTCAAAACTACTTTTCTTCCCATTATGAGACTTCCTTTTTGCCTACAAATTACAGAAGTGAGTATCATCGGAATAATAATATAGGCAATTCTGTACGATGTGATACGGCAAGGTAAGGCTCTCGATAAAATGCACACAGACAGTAATTACAAATCCTACTATTCTTGATTCTTGTACATTGATTTTTTTTCACAAGCTGTTAGTTATGTTTTATGTTGTCTATGACTTATCACTCTTATAATTAAACTATCTTTTAAAGACGTGTAATATATTAGGTCGTATTAATCTTAGTACTCATATGGTGTGCATAAATTTATCTTTATTCCTTAACAAATAAAATATGATGGACAATAAGTTTTGTATGGACTACGGACCAATAGTGAAACTAACTCCAACATATTTGCTTAAATTAGATCTTTTAATGCGATTTGTATCATGCAAATTTTACAATGATAATTCTTGAAATACAAATAAATCAGCGTAATTCATCAACGTAGCTCAAACAACAAATTGATAGACAAATAGCAAACTTTCATACGATTTTAAGATTTCAAACGCCGTTAAACGGTGGGTTTTTTAACTTCAGTTGAAAGAGGGTATTAGAATTTTGACAAGTAAAGTATTTCATATTATGTCGTTCTCCATTCTTCACGCCCAAAATGTGTAGTGCAGGTATTACTGCGTTACTCGTTGCGTTTAGCCTTTTACCTTTTTGCACCTCTGTGGGAAAAGAACACGTACTTAGTCATTCCTGACGATTAAAAAGTTAGGCATTCTGTGACAATAATTGCTATCAAGTAAAGTGGATGACACAATCAAGAAAAGAGAGGAACCGGATGTAAAGTTATGGTACGTATTGCACATTAATAATTCATACGTGTAACATGTACATTGTGTATAAGCATGCATAATACCCTCACATGACATACCCACGTTTTGTGCGTAAGGAACGTTTGTAGTGGAAAAAATTACATAGTAGGTTACATAGCTTAAGGTAAAAATAAAAAATTTTGCATGTGGAATGTCTCCAAAAAAATTTAAAAGCAAAAAACATGAAAAATATTAGACAATATACAGATCATTTTCATTTTTCGTCTGGTCATTGGTCATCATATTATACACGGAGAAATTATCCCTAATAGTTCTTCGTAAAATAATATGTAATTAGGAATAATTCAGGACAGATAATTTGTCCGAAATCGACTTTTACTAGTACATAAACTATATATATGCAATGTAATAGAAAACATGAAGTTTCAGAAAACTTCATATCTATACAAGATACAATATGTAATGATGAATGTGTATAATATGTACATAAGAATCTGCTATATCAAAGAGTTCTATTGTTTTATTACAAGTTGCTCCGTTTGTTTCCTGTCAATACTTCCCATGACTTTGCGAAAAATAAAAATTATGGCTAAAGCGAGTGGGCAGACGGCATAGTATATGTATAATATGTATACGTACATTGTATATGCATTATGCATAGAACATAGAGCACATCCATTTGCATGCAAATGCATCAAGAATCAAGAAACAGGTTTGAGCTTTGAGCTATATCGCATATCGAAAACTCAAGTAATTAAAGGGTGCCTCAGATCAGTGATCGTCTGTGTTACAATAAACAACAATGAGAGCAGCATTTTATTTCTATTATATAATGGAAATTCTGCTACAAGAATCATAATGAAATTGAAATGAATGATTTAGTTTACTCAATTCTCAAACAGGAATTCATATAGCCCATAATAAACTATAAAATATGAATGAGAAACATTTTTCTTTTCTAAAACTTACATATGTGTATTTTGAACAGTTTTTGTATTAGTTTGTCTGAATCTCACCCTTTTTACGATTGTCAATTGTACTCGATTTCAAAGTAAATCATATAAAAAATTTCTTTAAAGTTTTTGATATTTTGGACAGCTTTGTCATTTTAGGAAATGTTGAATAAAGGGTTTCTTGAGTCTTTGTTTATCCAATTGTTTAGTGTAGTACATAAAAATGTGATTTAATCGGTCAATATGTTATTGCACAAAAGATGTGTGAAAAAAACTCAGCAATTTTAGAGGATGATAAATACAAACATCATTGTAAAGTATATAGATACATAATACATAAGTAAATAATAATAATAATATTATTAATGAGACGCAAGTCAAAGACCTCTATAAATTTGAATGTCAGCCGTACAAATATGAAATAAAATTTTAACACCTTCAACTAACTAAAATTTTGCAATTCCACATCTCTATATCGTTTCTGTGTGCAATGTACAATGTGTATACAGTATACAGCGTACAGTCAATATAATTGAAAAAGAACACCAAAATATAATTAAGATAAAAGTTATGGGAATGAGAGGAAGATTTCTGATGAGAAGTGCGAGAGATGATTTTTACAATGACGATGGACAATGTAAGTTATATAAAAGAAAAACAAGTGTAATAATTTTAATGATATGTTCATCCTCATCATAATAGTAATAGCCGTAAAAGTAATAAAAATAATAACACAAGTCATGAATAATGCAAGCCAAGCCCAAACAATGGAATAAACTTTTAACTTTTAATGTGAATCTCGTACGACAAATCCCATGAAATTGAATGGGGAATTCTCTTGCCTTCCTACTCACTTCCGATTGCATGGAAAATGGGTAGTCAATATACAGGATACAGTGTGTATTATGTATTATATACATGCATTGTATGGTACAAAATTTCTTTACGCAACGTATGAAATTCCATCCCAATTTCAATCACATGTTGCATGTACATTGGTACGTGTTTATTGTTTATGTTTATGTTTGTGTTTGCTTTCATAGACAGTAGATAGCAAACTCTGTAATGTACAATGCACATTATTTTATCACTCATAAATTATAAACAGCATCAAGCTCATTTTTTGAAGAAAATGTGAGAGAAGGTGCATTCATGTGTGGATTACTATTTACTATTTCCTATGCTATGTATTGTGTATGTATGTACAATGTACATTCGTAAATGTGTTTTAAACAAGAGCTCGTGCATTATTATTGTTTTTCACACAGTATTTATGTCCGTGTTGATGAGTTTGAGTAGCATTATGATGACCATTTGCATATTATTATACATTATCATTTACGTTCAATACATTAACAAGCAGCGAATGTGCGGAGTGCGAATAGTATCACATGTCCAAAGGCTTCCATGTCCATTTTTGAAATAAACTCGAGGAAGAAAAGTAATCACTAATCACACAGAAACAATTATTCTTATGTAGCACTTACATATTACGTGTTAAAATATTTTCCCTTAAACTGCAAAGGCATACGATGTGTGTAAACGTGCAAAAATACTTTCAATATTTCATGTACAATATGATACAATATAATTATTATAAGTCAAAAACTTGTGACTAGCTGCAAGCACCATAAAAATGCATATTCGTTTATTGCATGTATTGTTTATCTCTGTTCAGTCAGAGATCAGAGAATCAAGAAGAAAAAAGAAAATGACTCAGTGATCTCACATGCCGCATATGCACAATGCACACATGTACAATCCATATATTACGCATAAATATATCAGACTCCTTTTTTCTTCCATCATTTGCATTTTGCATAAAATGTACAACAATCTTTACGTTTACGCATGACATCTACATATTTTTTTTGCTCAATGACATTTAATTCAATTTCTACAATATTCTATCATGTAACATTATGCAATCCTGTTTAGTAAAGAAACGGAGAGAATTCAAAAAACTAGATTGGATAATATTTAATATTATGGTAGTGCAGGACACAGGATATGGAAGAATATTCAGTCATATTTAAGTACACACTGCGGAAAATTCATACTGTTTTCAATACATTATACTTCCTTTGAAACTGTTATGGTGTGCAAACTATAATCAAGATTGCTATCTTTTACCATTTAATGCATTTGACCTATTGCTTTGGGTGCACTCTGCACGCTATGAATTATGAACTATAGTCTTTATATGTTATCGACATGAACGGCTTTGATTAAACAATTTGACTCTGCTTATTTTTTCATCCATGATCCATGAAAGTTATAAAATATCCAAACTCCTATGCTAAAAACAAAAATCAGAAAAAAAGCAAAAACATTTCTGTATACATGTAATATGATATGATGTAAGCAGTGGGCAGAAGTCAAACGTAAACAGTCATTTTTAACATTGGTACCTTTTCTGATTTCTGACAAAGTTGATTAATTTATAATTTAGTCCCGCCCACTATATTGACTGTTCAAGTAAAGGACCATCATTTCAAAATTTCTGCTCTATATTATATACGTTTTGAAACATTGATATCCAGTTTCGAATTTTCGAATGGCAGAGCATTTTCTGTATAGACTTTGAGTACTGATTGTTATGGACTTTGTATCAAACAACTTTTTTGGTGCAAATAGTACACAAAATGAAATGGAAATACTGCTCACAAGTAACAAGACGAGAAATTCGTTTAGTAAAAGTTTTCTAAAGCTCAGCAAGTAGTCCAATGTCCAACATATGGAGTACATACGTCAGGTTTGGTACAACGTAAATAGTTTATTTATGAAGTTGGGAGGGATGTAGGTTGTAGGTTGTAGATGACAAATAAACAGAAATGTTCAAACTTTTTCATGTTTTAAACATGATGAATCTGCTCACGAAATATCGCGTATAAAGCATGAACAAAATATCAAATGTCAACTTTACACAGACTTTGAAAAGAAATTGAAATGAAACCACCAGAAACAGACATTTGACAGTCAAAAATTCTAGGACAATTCTAGGATTTATCCATTATTTGTTCTATTTACACGATGATTAATTAAAAAGAGTCCGCAGAGTTATATCGACTAGGACTACCTACCTACTTTTACCTTATGTGAAACTGTAAACTGTTGAAAGTAGAATGTGGGAGTCTCAGGAAGTGTTACATATTACATATCATATATACATACAGATACGATTCTTGTATAAAACATCAGAACAAGACAAATTTTATAAGTTTACGGCGCCCACAAGATGAAACAGATCTCAAACCACATTGTAACGTGAAGAGAGTGATAATTAATTTAAAACTCCTCGTTTCTGATCCGCTTATAAATATGAAATTTTCTAGAGTAATCTAATACATTATGCAGAATATCTACTCTACATTTTTCATAAACGTTTTTTATTATTTACTGTTAACTTCCAGCTAGCGCCAACCTTCCTTGCAAACCCCAAAGAAGCAGGTAGAGCTGAACAATTCATTCTCAATTTGATGAACTGTGAGCATGTCCACATTAATATTCTGGCAATAAATAATCAAGTTCTTCCGCTGACAGACACGTACTTTTCCAGACTTAAACTTTATTTGAGTCTTAAAAAGCATAAAATATCATGTTTTTGAATTTATAAATGCATCAAGATTCAAGATGCTCTTTGTGTGTACATTTTACATATTGTGTATTTATACAAAATTGATAAAATAAACAAACAGTTAAAGCAAAACAAATATATCAGAAATGTTTGACAACAACGTTGTTTTCAATGTATTATATTATACCTACCGTAAAGATTTTTAAATAAAATATGAACCGGAAACGTTGCGCAAGAGACAGAGACAGCAATTTAGAGGAGGCGAGAGAGACATTCCTACGCCAAAAAAAAAATGCTGGATGAAGATCTCCTGAGTATATACGAAATGATTCCAGTGTAAGCTTGAGATAGATGAAATCTTGAGGTGTTCCACAGTTCAAAAGTCAGTAGATTCAGAAACAGACAGAGACTTTTATATCGTCATTCGTTCATCACCTTGTACCGCAAAAAGGCAACAAAGAAGTCAACTATTTTCAAACGATTACATAAATACAATTAATCTGATCAACTGCCAATCTGAACTACTTTGACCTGCTACAGGAGGTTTACGCATTGGCTTCTACATTTATTGTTCACAAAATGGTTGCATTTAAGTTTTCCAATAACTACTAAAATCAAAGTTGTTACTCAAACTCATCAGATTTTTTTTCAAAGTGCACCTGGTATAAGATCCACCTCCGCTGCAATTAAGTAACTCAACACCGTAAAATCAGCCACTTTAAAAATTTTAAACACGGGGAATGGAGTTTCTTCTGAAAATCCAGATTTTGGTATTTGTGACGGCCTGTTTACTATTTCGGGGCAGTTTGAGCAAGTCATCGTTTAATGTAAGTTACATGTTTGATACTGTAAGTTAATCTTTTTGAAAAATCTACTTGGATTTTTTCTACAGTTTTTATTAAATTGCGAAAGATTTGAGACTGTACAAGAAAAAATGCGTATTCTGGTACTTTTTATATACATCCATGTATATTGAATAGCTAAAGTTTTAGAGCATGTAAAAGTGACGCTGGTGGATAGTACTCTCACATTTCGTATGCAAAAAGATTGCACTCTTTTTTCACTGTACATTTTTGGGATTTCAATCAAAAGTTGGTCACAAAAATAGAAAATCCAAAATATAATGAATTTTGATGCTGAGAAGTTTGATGGTCGTAAGTCATAATTTACGAGTAGGGAATTTTGTACCGATTTTTTGTGTATTTGACTGACGTAATTGAAATACCTAACATAAAATATGACCACTTATAAGGTTTTTACGCTTTTACGAGTACATACAACACACAATACAACCACCTTTTTTGTGAGCAAATGTCGACATTCGGATTCATTATGGGGATTGCTTTTTTCTACAGATGGTGAAAGAAAACGAAAATACTTGGACGAATGACAATTCAATGGAGCAGGCCATGGAAAATGATTTTCGTAAGATTGAGCCTTGGTCATGGGGCTCTAACAGGAGGTTTTGGCTGCCAGGAAATTTGGGGCTTCTAACTGAAAGACAAGACGAAGATGAAAGGGAACTTCTGCCTCTCCAGATGAAAAAGAAGCGTAACCTTAATGACGACAACGATCAGCGAATAGCGCCGTTTAAATTAATGTTGCATCACAATTTCAACTTGGGTCAATTTAAGAAAAGGAAACCACTAAAGACAATTCGATATTCGCAGTGCTATTTCAATCCTATTTCTTGTTTTTCATACTAAAAGATCATAATGTACACAGAAAAGAGAGAAAACCTAACATTGCTTTGAGAACGTGAATCGGGTATAATGCCAAAGTAATACTCAGAACTCAGAAGCCCATAGACCGTAGACATTACAGAAACGAATGACATATAAACAATAAATACTACCCACATATTTTGGTTCTAAGTTCTAAGCATGTATATTATTATTTATGGTATTATGGTAAAAGTTGAAAAGATATTGTAGCATATTGTATAGTTTAAAACCTTAAAAGTTTTATTTTTGTTCAATAAAACATACAGGACAGGCAAATATCAAAAAATTGACCGAGTTTGTGTTAAATGTAAATACACTATAAATTACCATACATGAAATGTAGTCTTGAAACCAAACTATTGTATGGAAAAAAATAAAATAAATTCCTGATGTAAACTTTGTATTTTTTTGAGTTTGCGCAAACAGATTTTGATTTTTACTCAGAACTCAGAAGAGAATCCAGAAACCCACTGTGTCAAAAAGTCATTTCTGCAATGAAAATTCAGAATCGTAAGTGGTTTATATTAGATTTTCTTTTCGCCAGAATTCATTTTTATTTACCCGAATATATCATCCATTCCAAATTCCAATCATATCAAGAAACATGCATTTTTCAGTAGCATCGTTCAACCTTTGAGAGAGAAGAAACATTCAAAATATCGACCAAACTTGAGGTCACGTTCCATCTTACATATCTAATCTATTAGAGATTACAACTGATTTCATTTTAATGATTTTGGAAGGTTTGGAGGAGAACGTCCTACGACAAGGTGTAATTTTGAAGCCTTCTACATAATATATCTATGTATTTCTGTACCTTACAATTCAAGATTGTGAAAACATTATTACAATGTTCCAGATGCTTTTACTTCTACTAAAGAATAGGTCGTCGGCCGTGTAATATATGTAACAGGACAAAGGAGTGCTGGAGTGTGTGACATATAAATGGAGTTTCGATCTATTGTTTTCCTTTTTAATAAAACACGATCGAAATGCAGCTAGCAACTTGTTATGTACCATATCTGATCTTTTTTTTTTCGTTTCTACAAACTTTTTTGCAATGGATAATCTCCATCATGTACGATCTCCGAATTCATCTTCTTCGTCATCATGCCACCATACTTCTTCTCCGGAAATCACTGCCACCAAACATTCGATATAATATAGAAACTGTATGCTTGAAAATGTTTTAAATTATCCGAATTTTTTTACCAAGTTTTTGGCGATTGTTCAATTCTATATTTTATAAATTTAAATTTTCTTTTTCCTCAGCTCCGTGACACACACAAAACTATGTCCTGACAGCTGAAAAGTTGGGAGTAAATACTAGAATGTTTAAAGTATCTGTATGAATTTGAATGAAACCTCATGTCATTGTACGACATAATCATTGCTTTTTGTTTCAAATGTCATTTAAATCTTAAAGTTTTCACTATTTCAAACCCAAATTCTATGGGGAAAACACCCTATAAAAAAGTTGCTATACATTATACATTCCCTGAGGTAAATTGAACATCGTGCAACTTTCTTCCACTTTGAAGTTGTGTAAAATCTGGAGAAAGGTTATCTTTTCCACACTTGAGGTATGGTGGATCACAATAAAAACGCATGCACAGAACACATAAAATCATAACAGAATCCTCAGAACCGTGTGTGTATCATAGATGTATCATATTGTACTTCATCATAGTATGTGAGTTTTACATGTGGATGCGAACAACTGAATGATGCGAATACGAACTGGTGTAGTTTATTTAGGTAATTTATTTATTAATAAGTAAGGATATACGTACACATTTAATTATTACTAAAAATTGAGTCTGTAAGATTTTCTTTTTTTTTCTGTACACGACTATCAGTAAGAGTATAGTATATAGAGGGTGCATACATAATATTTTCATATATTAGAGTGATTTTATTGTATATAATTTTTGGGGAGACATGAACCAAGTATATGTTTTATATATATAAATATAGCCACTAGGCGATGATGTTCTTCGCGTGACTCCTATAACATGTCAATATAAGTCATAGGTCAAACAACATTACTATGTTTTTACTTATATATATTCTGTTAGTTTGTTTTTGTTGTGTTTTATTTTATTACTCTGTCTTGTGTTTGTCGAATCAATGTATGTGTGTGACGATGACGAGATTGATTATTTTTTGGCTTGGCAGTATAGGTCTCACTTATTTTGACATTTTTCTCTTGTTTTAGATGTTGACAAAAACTTTTATTTATGTATGTATACATATATAATTTGTGTATGTATGTATACATGTATCAGTATGCACATGAGTAACAACTATAATTATTATGCATTGGTAGATATTATAATAGAAGATATCATTTTCATATATTCCTCATGTTTTCCTACACACATAGATGTCTGGGTGTATATCATCATAATAACTAATTTTTTCTTGTATTTCTGTGGCGTACTTTTTGTTTTTACTAATCAATGCTATTAGTTAATTATTTAGTAGTCACTCACTACACACATGCATACTTATACATAAGTTCTTTAGGCAACTACTTTTTTTTACATTTATATATATATATTTTGCTGTGAATCTTAATATATGCTCTGTGTCACTGTTTGTTTGTTGTTGTTTTTAAGTTACTGTTTAAATACAATATAAGAGATAATAATGCAATACATAATATAATAATAGTATAATAATATGATTTATATGTATATATATATAATATAGTCATACAACAATCGAATTGGAAAATTCATTAGTTTTTTATCTCTCTCTTTTCTTTCTTTCTTTCTTCCTTT